>JABUQX010108932.1:0-15000 GCA_015478945.1 Trachelipus rathkii | reverse complement strand
ATATGTATATAATATAATATATATATATATATATATATAATATATTATATATAATATTTATATTAATATAAATATATAAAAATATATAATCTCTATATATATAATATATATATTATTATTAAATATTAATATATTAATTAATATTATATATATAATATTATCATAAATATATATTATAATATATTAATTATATATATATATATTATATATATAAATATATATATTATATATATAATATTATATATATATATATATATATTACACTATATATTATATATATTATATATATAATATAATATATGTCAAAGTTATCAAATTATATGTTTATATTTGTATATTTTACAATATTATATAAAATATATATATAATGAGCATAATGATTGCTGTTTAGTGGGTTGACTACAATATATAATATAATATAGAATAAGTAAAATAAGCCAAATAATTCATTTAGAGATATTAATAATTTATATTATATTATATTAATTATATTATTATTATGTATTTATAATTATATATATATAATTTATAATTTAATATATTATTTATTATATATTTTTATATAATTATTATATTAATACTATTATTATAGAAATTATATAACTATTATTAAATTATTATATTGATTATATTATATATTATATTTTATTATTATAACTATATTAATATATTATATATGTATATAATTTGCAATATAATTTATATTATTAATTATTATTTAAATTATATTAATTAATAATTATTATTATATTATTGTATAATTTGCTTAAAAAATATATATAAATTATAGTGAAAATAGTATATCGATTGTAGATGACGTGATACACTATACCTTGAATTATTTATATAATAATATATAATAACATAAACCCGTTTTGATCGCTATCCACCTCGCCATATACTTATAATAATGATTATTATTATTATTATTAAAATATACTATTATTATTATTATCATAAACTTTTGAAAATAAAACTAGTGATTTTTAATATAATATATATATATGAGATTATTATAATTGACTTTTCTGTAATATTTTCTTAAGAATAAAATATACTAAATAAATTTATATATTATATATATTAATATATTAATAATAATATACTATTTATATATATATAAATATTATATATATATATATATAAATATATTATAATATATATATAATATTAATATATAGATATATATAATATTATAGTTAATATATATATATAGATATATAACTATATTATATAAAGTATTATAATTATTTATTAAAATATATATTAGTTAATAATATATGTATACTATTAATATAATATATAGATATATAAATATTAATATATATATTATTAATTGAATTGAGAATTAGCTTTATAAGATAGATAATATAAAGCCATATACGTGGCTTTTTATTTTTATATCTTATACCATATATGACTAATTGCATCAGGTTCTATGTAGAAACTATTAAACACTTTGTTAGTTACTTACTACTAAGCGGACTATAAGATACATCAGATAAATATACCAATAAATAATAAAAAATTAAAAAATAATATATCGTATCATAATACTAATGTTAAACCCTATTACCCTATAAACTATAATAAATAAAATAAAATAAAAATAATAATATCATAATAATATATAAATAGTTTAAAAATTACAAATAAATAATAAATAGTAAGTTACAAAGTATGAAAAAATTCTAGTGATCTCAATAACTAATACGAGATTGCTAATAGTAGTTTTTAAAATTATGGTTCTTCGTAATATTGATTATAGCAAGCAAAAACTTCTCCTCTCTCTCTTCATTCATCTCTTCTCATCTCTCTCTCTTCATAAACATATTCATTCCTTAGTTACTTAACATCATATCATACTTTCATATCTATATTACTCTCTCATACCTAATCCCGCTTTATCATCTTACATATATATATAAATATATTATATATATAATTATATATATATATATAATTATATAATATATACTTACTATAATATATATCATATAATAATATTATAATATATTATATATATTTATATAATATAATTATATATTATTAATTAATAATATAGTCATAATATATTAAATATATATTAAATATTATTAAATATATTATTATTAATATAATATAATACTTAATATATTATAAATAAATATATTATTATCATAAAAATTAAATAGTTGCAAAATATAATTAAAAATATAGACGATAAATAAGTCAATAATTATTGATATCAGATTGGAGCTGATATGATAGATGAGCTAGTTATTTTTAGGGAGTTTAGGATACTGAGATGATTAAAAATAATATACACTTCATTAGGATGCATCTTCACTAAGAGAAATTATTATAATTATTATTTAAATTAATTATTATAGTATAATAATAATTTATAATATTGAAATTATGAATTATTTATATTTATCATAATATTATATATATTTGTATTTAATTATTATGATATATAATATATTATATATAATTATTAAATTTAAAATGGTATATATATAATAAATAATATTATATATATATATATATAAATTAATTATAAATAATATATATAATTAATTATTTGCAATTATCGCGGACTTGCTTTATTATTTAAAACTGAAAAATTATAAAAAATTTTATATATATTTTAACAATTGTATTGTCATTATTATTATAATAATAATAATATAAAAATCTGGTAGTTATAAAATAAGGATTCAAGGAGGATTTGCAATTCATATAAAGGTTAGTAATATTGTATAGTAATGAAGAGTCTAGAGTTATTCTATATTATTATTAAGTATATATGACCGATATTGAGGGAACTCGAACATAAATAATATAAACACTATAGTGTGGATAGTTTTAGATTATATTATATATAAATATTATATATATAAAATATAGCGTATTATATTTAGTAAAGAGAATTTAAGATTAAATGAATTAATAAGAAAAGGGTCTTCCTCTTCCGTAATCAGTGATACCTTACTACCCGTAACTAGTGCTCACAGTAGTCGTTTATCCTCATTAGGTTCAATAGGTTCCCCAATTAGAAGATCACCATCGCCTCATAAAATGCTGTTAGAGACATCCTTTTGTGGTAATAAACCAATACAACATCCTAGTATAGACATCGAAGACCCCCCAATATCAACGACCAACCTTATGAATTACGCTGCAGAAAGATTAGAAAGCATAAAGTCACCAATAGAAGCAAAACCACCTGATATCTTCGGCTCAACATCACCTGTTCATACAGGTGTTGCAGAAATTCCAAGTGCTCAAATGAAAGTAACCTCACTTCCTAGGGCAGATCAGTCTAAAACACCTTCAAGAATTCCAGACCCTGCTACTAAATCTCTTCAAAGAAGACAAGAACAACAGAGGAGACAAGCAGAACATCATGAATACTATCAAAGATATGTTGAGCAAACTGAAGTTCATGAAAAAAAAGCTACTCCAGATGTTAAGGCCATGAAATCGTTTGAAGATAAGAGAAGGAGGGAACAAGAAAGGCCAACACTTACTACTTTAACATCGGCTTCAGAAAGACAAAGTAGGCTAGATATATCTCAGATGGGGTCTTCTCCTCGATCTCCTAGGTCTCCAAGGCTAGGTAAAAAGGTTCCAACTCCCCAAGTTCCAGAATTGAAAGACTTGCCAAGAACTTCACCTAGCTCCCCAGCATCAATATATACTTCCACTCTTGAACATCATGGAACTAGGACTTCAAGGTCGATAACACCATCTGCATCACCAAAATCTTCCAGAAAGTATGGTACTATGAAAGGTAGCTCTAGTGAAAAGGGAGAAGCTCCGGCTCTTTCCAGAAAGGGTTCTCTTGCTAGTATATTTAGGAAATCAGATAGTGCGTTAAGTCCTGTCACTCCAGATTCTCCAGGGTCAAGTGGAAGAAAGAGCCCCTTCAGTCAGTTTCTTAGAAATGCGGAAAATAAATTCAGGTCTAGAAGTAGATCAAGAAGTAGAAGTAAAAGCAGAGATAGAGAACTTGATGATGATACTCATGACCGCCGAAAAGTTTTATCCATATTTATGCCATCAAAAAAGAAGAAAAAGGATAGTGATAAAACTGAAACTAAAAAAACTGTTGAAATAGAAGAACCCAAATCTGTTGATCCCATTAATAGTGTTGAATTTAAATTTAATCTGGAAGGAACTTACCAATCATCTACCTTTGGTTTAATAAGACAAGAAAGTGAACTCAACCGTGCAATTAAAGAACCTTTAAGGGGGACTAGAAAAGAAGACGAACATGTTGCGAATAGTTCATCTATACAACCTCATGAAAAGTTAAAAAGGGAAACAGCATCTTATCCAAATGAGGTTACTAAAAAAAGCTCTATAACTGAAAATTTTTCTGAGGAAGTTGTAAAGACCCTCCAAGCAAGAGAAGAAGAAATTAAAAAAGCCGAAAAAGTAGACAGTAAAGCAGAGGTAGTCCAAGTATTACCCAAGAAAGTTGAAAAGGTTCAAGTATTACCCAAGAAAGTTGAAAAGGTTGAAAAGATTGAGAAGAAAGTTGAAAAAGTTGAAAAGGTTGAAAAGGTTGAAAAGAAAGTTGAAAAAGTTGAAAAGAAAATCTCTCCTCCACTGAAAGATAAAAGTATTAATCATTTGGAGATTCAAAATGATCCCGACGATTCTTTATCAATATCTGAATCAGAAAGAGGATCTGAGATAGAATATTACAAGAAGAAAGACAAAGCTCCTTCTCACGCAGAATCACCTGATAACGAAAATAAAGGATTAGTATCGCAAGATTCCTTTGAAGATGATGAACTACCTTTTGTTCCAACAACTCTACCTCAAGAACGTTCAGTGATCCCTCATATCATACCTGTAAGAGAAAGAATACATAAAATAAAAGTGACACAGTCAATAGATCGTCCTAGAAGCGCAACTCCAATTCAACCGAGTAGGTTAGAAGCGTATAAACAGTCCTCTCAAGAATTGTTAGATCAAGATGTAGATAAGTTAACTATTTCAATTAAAGCGAAGGACCGCCAAAGACAACATGATGTTGCTGTAACTGCCTCACAAAGCTCTCCTAGTACAAATAGTGTCCCTTATTACAGTAAGTTTCCTAAATTAAAGCTTCCTAACTTCGATTGAAAAGACTATGTGCTCCTCCAGAAAAGAGTATCTCTCGTTATTATTCGAAAAGTAAGCGTTAGATCGAGATGCATCTGCCGAAGAAAAAATTCGCTTTATTTACTCGCGAAGATATCGTTTTAACTGTAAAGCAGTTTAAAAGTGTTCAATAATTTTACGCGCTCGGGGGTAACACATTATGGCAGGATCTTAAAAAGAGCTCCACATCCTGATCTGAATAAGACCTCACTTGAAAGTGGTATTGCTACAAAGCATTAAAGGTATGAGCCCGACCTATGATAATAGTCCAAGGTGTGACAATTTACGAAGAATCGTCCGGACAAAGCACTCCCAGAAACATGGTTTTGCCCGCTCAGGCAAAAAAATGAAAAGACCTCTGACGATCTATAATATTTTACTTCTACCATCGACCCCTAACATACTTTAATCACTCTCATGTGAAAACCGAAGGTGTTTGCTACGTATTTATGGAGGAAAAACGATAAGATATCGATGAGATTATGTTAGTTCTGAAAACCCTACTTGGAAGCGCATAACATCAACTTTAATGTCACGTCACGCACATAGTCAGAGTCACGGTAGTAGTAATAGTTTCACAAATCAGCAATTTAGCAATATAAGCGAGAAATATGCTAAGTTATCACAGGAAACGATTAACACCAAGACCTTAAGCCAACTACATCCCACGACTACAAACAGTGGACGCAAAGAAACAACACCGCCCGAGTAAAAACAGACGAGAACCACCATCGCTTGAAGTAGCAGTGAACACGGATGCCACGTGGTCACTTGCTTACAGATGTTCTAGAAGAGGGCACTGGCCACGTGATTTCAAAGCACCTCCTTACTTCAACAACAGTGGCCGTAATTATGGTAATTACAGCAGTAGACAAATGGAAGATGGAAAAAGCACTGCAGCGTCAGTGGATTTTAATCGAAGAAAAGCCCTGAGATTTTCAGGTGAAGAATCATCTCTCCCTGCAGATGTTTGTATGGATGCATACTCACACCATCTGCCGGTTACTTACGGGACAGTCAATGGTTTTAGGGTGCATATACTTAGAGATAGTGGATGTAATTCGGTGGCAGTACGTGAAAAGTACGTACCAAAAGAGTGCTACACAGGTACTCACATGACTATGAGATTGCTCGACAGTATGGTGAGGGAAGTTCCGCTCGCAGATGTGGTGATTGATACCCCTTACTATGTAGGTAAGACGACCGCAGCTGTGCTGCTAGAGGTCGTGTATGATCTTGTAATAGGAAACATTGATGGGGCATTACCCCCGTATCAGCCAAATTTCACATGGGAAGAGACTGTGTGTCAATGTCCTAGTGTCTCACAGGACGGGAAAACTCAGAAGGAGTTGTTGTTCCCCATAGTGGAGAGAGCTGAAGAGGATTCATCTGAGGAATCCAGTGAAAGGCAAGGTGCCATTAAACAAGATTGTATTCGAGATAGGGCGAGAATGGAAAAAGAAAAGATTATGGAGGAGGAACCGTCAAGACAACAACCTGAAAACATAGTCAGAGAAAATAAAGATTCATCCGCGGAAGCACATTTGTGGGTGCACCAAGAGTCGTCCCAAGAGCCTACTATTGAAAAGGTAGCTGCTGAAGAAAGTGAAAAAGCTGTTATAGATTATGAAGTGTCACTTGTTAATAAAGAGAATGATACGAAGATTTCTGACGTCCTAGGGATGTCAGCTGTAAATATTTTTATGAATAAGGATGAATGTGCTGACACAACGGAAGATGGTGCCATACAGATAGAAAAGTTAGAAAAGTTTGGAAAAGACATTTTGTTTTCAGAAAAATTCTACGAAATTTTATTAAAAACATGTACTTTATTGACCCTAAAGCAGTAAAGCAGTAGCTCCAGGATTTAACTCTTCGCTATACCCCCTGCCACTATACGTCTTGCTCTATTGACTTACTGCTTTACTTCATACTTGTGCCATGTATCAAGTATAAACAAAACAAAATAAGTACTTTTGTATGAACATAACATAAATTTATTATTAACGTTTTATGTTTTTATTAAATTTTCATTCTTTTTAATTAAAAATATCAATTAATCAATAGATCAATCACATACCCCCACCCTTGAGATCCATTGGTTAAGCGATTAAGGTCACGAGTAAGGGATTAAAGTCCTATATAAGCTTAATTATTTCTGCAACGCAGCATAAAAACATGTTCTTTGCACGAGCATAGCATATAATTTATTAAAAAAATTTTGTTTACAAAATCTTTTTTATTCTTTTAATGTTTATAACAAAAATCTCAATAATTCACTATAATATATATTTATTTATTTTTAGTCCACTAATTATATATATTTTACTATTATATATATATATTATATTATATCTATATTCATATATAATTATATATATAATATAATATAGTATATTATATATTATATTATATTTATATTTATATAATTATATATTATAAATATATAATTAATATATATATTATATATTTTAATTATTATGTCTACTCTCTGTATATGGACAAGGTTGTCTATATGTTATCTGTTAATCTTGTCGACAAAACGTATATGTTAAATAAATAAATCATGGTTATGACAAGAAAAAACTGTTGACTATATTCTTTTATTAATTAATTGGGTCAGAAGAATTTTGTTAATAGGCGCTTAAAGCTATGTTCCACAGAAGACAATTTGTTCGTTTCGCCAAAAGTATACGTGAAATATATAAGACTCTCACATTGCTAATTAAAAGTTATACCCTAGATAGAACATAGATCATCGTCCAGCAGGTTATAGCCTTAATTTACCCTGGAACGTTGTTCTGCTGGAGCCAACAGATCAGAGCATTGTTTAGACCTGTTTCTTTTCTTCTTGTGTAGTACGGATAAATTATTGTTGCTATAGGGGTATTATTTCTTGATATTTTATGTATTAACTTATTTATTACTATATTATTATCATAGTCCAGATTCCTAAAGACCTCTAATTCTTTCCTACATATTTATATAATTAATTAATATATGAATTATAGTATATATATTGCATTAATTAATCATATCTAACTTATATTAAGTTACTTCCTATTTATGTACTCCTGATAATATAAAATAATAAATATCATATAATAAATATAAAATTATTATTAATATTATATATATTAATTATTATATAATTAATAATATTATATATTTATATATAATGATTATATTATTAAATAATATAATATAATTTCTTAATATTATAATCTTCAACCTATTCTATTACATGAGTTATAAAATTTAGTACATTTATATTAATGAGCTTAGTATTAATATAATATTGATGAAATTAACCATTTAGTAATATATAGAATAATTAAATATAATTATTATTATTTAATATATATATGAATAATAAATTAAAATAATTGAGAATAAAAATTCTAAAGAATATATATAATATAAATATTATAATAATAATAATAATTAATAAAATTAATATAATTAATTAATATAGATTATATATATATATACATAATTAATAGTATAAAATATTAATTTTAGATATTCTTTTTAATATAATTAAAATTTATTATCAAATTAATAAATAATTATATAGAATATAAAATTATTAATAATAATTATAAAAATAATATTGAAATCTTCCTGAATTAAGTGAGCAACTAAACCTATAAAATCAATCTAAGTAGAATTCAACTATATTATATTGATATAATGATTGATATAATGTTGACTTTATAACTATAGTTACATTACACTAAAATAAAAGCAAATAAGAACATATACTTATATCAACAGACCTATACAAGATGTCTTAAATATTAATTATAATATGTTTTTAATAATGATATTATATATATATAAATAAAATTTATTAATATATTTATTAAATATATTTATTATATTATATATATTTAATATATTATAATTATTTCATAAATTTAATTAATATATTAACAATAGTTAGAACATGTGAGTATATTTCTAGAATAACTACTACTAAATTATTGTCAATTAATTGCTGTTATCAAAGACCTATAGCTACTATATAGTCTTATAAAGTAGAGAAAGAAATTAGGTATAGTAGATGTGAATATTAATATATTATTTATTAATATATATATTTAGTATATAGGTGAATTTGAAGTGATATTACTATGATATATTAATAACTGATTATTATTAAATTAATTATATATATATATATGAGTAAGTAGCTATTGCTTTACAAATAAAATTTATATATAATACTTTTATATAAAAAGTATTAGAGTAACAATACTATTCAAAGTAATACCTTTTGTTCAGAAGAGATAGTCACAATACTTTATTTTTTTTTTATCATATATATATATATATATATTATATATATTATATAATATATAATAATATATCATTAATATTAAGTAATATATTTATGTTAAAAATAATGATTAATAATAATTTATAATTATATTATATATCATAATATTAATTATATTAGATAATATATTAATACTATATAATATATATATATATTATATTAATTAATGATTTATTATTATATAATATTATATATATTAATATATTATTATATTAATATAATATATTAAAATATAATATTAAATATAATTTAAAATTAATATTATAATGATATATGATAAATTTATATTATAAATTATATATATTATTAATTATAATATTATCATATCATATTATTATATATTATATATATAAATTATATAATATATTTAATATATATAGCATATAAATCTTAGTTATTATTAATACATATATATATATATATAATATTAATATATATTAATTACATTAAATAATATCATTATATTATATATATATTTTTATAATACTATTAAAATATTAATAATATTAGTATTATATTGAATATTATATATTATCTATATATATATTATATATAATATATATTTATTTATAATATATATTTAATATTAATTATATTTTATATATTATATTTAGATAATATATAATATATATTATATCTATTATATGATATTAAATTATATAATATATTCAAATATATATTATATATATTATATATATAGATATTATATATATACCATAATATTTTATCCTTTTTTTTCAAAGTTTATTTTATATATTGATGAACAAACATTACCAGAGATTATACTATATGTACTATTAATAGTATTAAATATTCTATATTATATATATATATATATATTATAATATTATATATATATATCTATTATATAACATCTTATTTAATAAAGTTTATGATATTTTGTTTAGTATATATATTAGTATATTTATATAATTATAGATATATAGATTATATGCATTTACTTTAATTAAATAATTATAATTCAAATACTAATAACATATTCTCAGTTGTGCCATATTTAATGAAATGTAATAAATTGTAGTATTGATATTTAATTTCAGTTATAATGTTAATAGATTTTCATCTATATTTTTTTGAAATATTACATAATTATAATTTATTTATATATATACTGAAGATGATATGGCTAATGGTTATTAACTCCTATTATATCACCCACTTGCTAAGCTCATTTGAAATAGAATACTAATACTTTGCTATTCGTGATTTCATCTGTTTAAAGGAATATTAGTAAATATATGTTTATTTTAACATATCTTATACCTCAATTATAATAGTTCCATGACCTATCAATAGATTATTCTAAATTAACTAATAGGATACCTATTACAGAATATATCTAGCTCTCTGAGTTCATATAATTTATATTTATATATATATATATATATTATATATATTTATATATATTTTTATTATAACACTTAACATAACACCAGAACTCAAAGATAGATTAATAGTTGATTATCAGCAGGGTGTGTTTAATCTTGTTGTGGTGTTAATGTTCTAGGTTTACTTGGCATAGGAACCTATGTGGAAAGTACTTGTAAAAGAACCATGATAACTTAGGGGAAATCTGTTGTGAAACACTCTCCTCGCCCTCCGGAACCCGATATATGATTGGATCTGTATTCTGCCTTGTGAAAAATATAGTAATTATTTAGAGTTTTGTATTTTAGTTATGTTTTTGTGTCTTCTATTCACTTCGTTGATCTATCAAGACATATCATAGTATCTCATATCTTCAAGTCGTTGTTTCCCTTCTACGTACGATGTATCTAACTATGTCTATTCCCCGTAAACTTCTCAATATAATACACCAGATGAGGTGAGATCACGCAGCAGCGTCTTTATCCTTCCTTATTATGTGAGGGACTGGCACCGTGATTGTTGTCCTGGACTGACACAGGGGGTGAAGCCTATCATTCGTCTGAAGTTCTCAGTCTCTCTGGTGTCAATAAGAATCCATGCTGAAGAAGGTTTTATACTATTTTTGCATGATCTTACCTGTGGAATACAACCTATCAATAAGAAAGCCCAGGCTCAGTCCTTCGCTGTGACAAACCGTACAAGCACTGCACGCCATCATGAGGTATGAACCCACAAATTTGAAATTATTTACGACATGGAAATGTAATAAATAATCGTCATATTGAAAATGCTTATATCAAACCTTGGACTAATATTGAGGTCTCTTTGACGGTTACTGAGCTGCAGTCGATTATAGTGAGACATTTAAATATAAAGATTTGGTAGATCAATTCGTGTATTACGCATAAACAACAAAGTTCTTTGTATGCCAGCGTTCACTTGGGAAGTTAGCGTTCTTCCTCTAGTATTCATCCTGAGCGATCACCTCTCCTTGGACCATGTCCTTCGACAGTGCTATACAGGGCCAAAATCGGTTTTTAGAATGTCCAACCTATATTGTACCCTGTCAGTGATGTTCTACACCTTATCTTACTCACTATCTGACTGTCACACTTCCGTTGAATCTAGAAGGATGGGACACATTCATTCCCCGATTAATTACTTTTAGTGATTACTCGTACAATACTCTATCTTTATCTCACACACTCATATTAGAAATACTCTTTCACTCCTATATGTTCCTTAAGCGATGCACCTCGAAACCGCTCTCGGTCCACTTCGGTGCATCCTTTCCATTCAGCTTAGTGAGAAAATGGTCTTTCTAGTTTTCATTTTAGATGGCTCTCAACATATCAAAAGTTTCAAATCTTGATAAGTCCTTAAAGTCTCTTGATGGTTTTCCTTGCTCTATATACCAATTATTAACGAAGTATATATAGTGAAGCAACAATTTGCCAAGATAGCGCTGACGACATATTATAGTGTCCGGTGCGCAGAAAAAAGCGAATACATGTGCTTTCATTAGAATCCTTTCTCCAACAGACGAAGAGGATTTAGCTGTTAAAAAGATTCTTAATGCTCTAAGGTTTCTAGTGAACTTCACGATTAGAATCGGTGATATCCCCAAGTACCTGGCTTTGCTTGTTGACCTCTATAAATCCGCCACATTTCAATCCTAGCAAATGTGATACAATGTAGGCTTTTATACTATAGCCTAACAGTATTCGCAGTCTCCCGCCTCCCTGACCTCGCGTAAGTATGCATATAATCAAGTAGCCAGTGATTTGACTATTACTCTAGGGACTGGGAGAAATCTTGCGCTACTTTGCTAAGGATTTCACTATTCAATGGCCGAAAAAATCCACGCTCATGCTAAAAACCTGTGTTAAGAACCCCACTAGCCTTTCTTCTTAATATAATGCACGTACTAACAGTTTTTTGACTAGACAAAGGACAATTTTATTATATAGCTAGTTAATGCATGGTATACCATGATAGAACAGCTTGACACAGACAATACATAGCACCAGATCATCAAGACAATTATTCCTAACACGAAACTCAAAGCTGATTATCCATATCTATACAACTGCCTCTCGTCCATTAAAGTGTTAATCCACCGACATAACCTCTTAGAAGAAAAAACTTCTCATCCCAACTTGCTGCGGGACTATTGTAGATTACTTACAACCTTGCCCGCCTCCTCGCCTTATATACCGGACTACTTCAAATAGTCCGGAAAGCAATCTGCTGATGTCCGAATCTCTCGCCCAGGATGCGACCAACAGACCTTACCGCGAGTTTCTGGTTTGCACAACAGCAAAAGAAGCCTAAGTTTGCTCATCCACACAGTTTCTGAAGAGACATTTCTCTGACCGAGGGAAAATTGCAACACATAACCTAACACGATTTAAAGCTTGGCCTCGATCCACCATTGCTGCCTAAACTGAAATGGTGAACTGATCCTAACGAGAAATTGACTAATAAGAATATGGAACCAACCAGAAGATTTTTTTCTTAAAGTGACAAGTGACAGGATTCTGCTTTTGTATCGTGACGTAAAGCGGAAATGGGACTGCTTAATCGATTGTACGTGTTGAGACTAGAGAACACCGATACAACCCATGACTGTGTTAAACCATCATACAGAACAGCTATGATAGGAACTTCTGCTTCTATAATAGCTGCATCTAAAAGCTTTGGAAATTCAGCTCTTCCGATCATTTGCCTAAAATAGTCTTACCATTTTGTGTTTCTTGCTAAACATACTCTAAATGGGTTTCCATACCTGTATATAGAGGTATTATAGGATTTACTCCATATCCGGTGATCTTCATAGAATTGACAACTTATCACCCATGTTCTTTTCTACTAGCTATTCTTGAGAGAGTTATGAAGAGGAAAAACCATTCAATTGGAAAACACCGTCATAGACATATCAAGCGTTTTTGCTGCAGAGCTGGCGGTCTAAGAAGGGATTAATCTAGATGTCTTCCCTCTCCCACTATGTTTTCCTGAGTGTTCAAACGGGGTTGTGGCCATCTCTCTTTTAAATTCAATGCCTATTCATGAAATTAGGGTCTCTTTTTCTCATCGATGGCACAGTTTCAGCATCATTTTGACGTCTCTCTGCTATTACAATTACTTCCTAGCAAGTCATTCCTAGACAGGAAGAGTCTGTGATATCAAATTCCGCAGTGTTTACGTGGGTTAGACGTTCTGAAACCCCTTGCTTACCTTAATTCCTTGACTGTTGCCGACTGTGAGACAAAATGAGAAAGTCCACAATTATTGTAGAATTATATAGACTTTAGACAGATAACATAACAAGGAAGGAGCGACAAACTGAGAGTATAAATGAAATATACTTAGAGAAGTTAACATGTTGGTCAATACAACTTAATTGTGAATTGCGAAATCTCTTCCGCACAAAGTTAGGAAAATTTTAAATTTTTTTGTGTCAATTAATTTAAATTCACCGATAATAAAATAATTGATCTAATGATAAAAGATAAACAGGTGAGTAAAATATTAAAAAATACCGCGAAAGTAAAATATAAATAAATTTGATGTTTATAGTGGTGTATAATTGATGTAAAGTGCTTAGTCTAAAAATATTGTTTCATTACGGGTAATAATGAGAGAATATAATTTTCCCTTTTTCCAGGATATTTCACTACAGGAATTACAGGATGTATAATTTTTTCATACCATATCCTCTTATTTTCTTTTCTCATATAAAATTATTCACAAATTCTGTCTCTCCTCTATTTCTCAACTTGGGCAGAAAAGATTGTAAGACTTTAATTAAGATTTAACTTTTAACTCCATAAGCCCTTATCCCTAATATATATACAATTTAAATAATTAAATTAATCACCTAATTGTATTTACTAAACTTATATATTTAGATAATATAATAATAATAAGATTAACTACAATTTGATATATAAAAAATAATTTCTCTACCTTAAAATATCCTGACTATACATCAAATAAAGATGAAAACGAATTATTATATTAAATTTATACTTTTTAGACTAGATTTTACCAAAGAAAAATCGCCGAGTTAGTGCGTCATACTTATAGTTATATATATTATTATAATATAAGTTCTATTTGAAATATTA
>JABUQX010108931.1:0-18129 GCA_015478945.1 Trachelipus rathkii | reverse complement strand
ATTAAAAAAAAGTATACGTATGTAGACCAGAGAACTGGGAAGAGAAAACAAATACTACTGATTGACAATACGATTAGGGACACACCACTTGTTATGATTGACGCCATTACACCTTCCTATAACAACATGAGGGAAACTGAATTCAAGCAAGAGAACAACAAGAGCATGTTCCAATACATTACAATATATAAAATATATATATATATATATATATATATATATATATATATATATATTATATATATATTTATATATATATATATATATATATATATATATATAATATATATATAATACTACTTTTTTGTTCGTAGAATAGTTGAGCATAAAGGTGACAAAAAAGCCTAACAGCAATGAGAGTGCCATAATATATTAAGGACGTTTCGCGCTATAGCTTAGCGCATCATCAGCTTTAATAAAAATAAATTATAGTGAACAATGTCTATAATATTACGATTATTAAAAAGATAAATATAGAAAAAATAAAAATATATAAAAATTGCAAAAATCAAATTAATTATTAACCTCGGTTTTTACTAAAACCTTTACATAACTGAATCAACCTACAATGAAATGAACAAGCATAAAACGAACCTTATTTATACCCATAATTCTACTTTATTGCTCGGTTGTTTTGTGAACTTATTAAAACTTAAAAAATTAGTTTTTAAAACGTTTAGAAATGAAAATTAAAAAACCAATATTAAATTAAAATTATACAATTAAAAATAAATAGTTTGATTGAAAAAAACAGAAGTTGAGTTCAGCCTCCAATTCATGAATTAGAGCTCTCCAAGATTTTCCGTTCGCGAATATCAGTACGGCAGAAGAATCTAAAGTCGCTTGAAAGTGATGGAATATACTATGGATGAAAAATTCAGCGTGAAGGATCAAGGAGGAAGAAATTGTACGGAAAGAAAAAAAAACCCTTGTGTTTTGGCAATTCCTGATCGCAAAGTGTAGGCCTGTTTGACCACATAGCGGCATTACAGCCCAGCAGCCAACTTATTCAGTAGACTATCAGATGCAACTCTTTAGGATTAAAATCTTTGACCTGAAAAGTACTAATTTAAGTTATAGTAGGAATAAAGTAAAGTGGCAAATAGAAAAGTGTCCCGTTAATGTAGGTGAGGGTCTAATCAAGGGTGTCGTAATCGACCTGTGTAAGAACTTCAGGTAAATTTTCTTTTAGGACACAAAAGTGGAGTAGGTGGTCTAAAATGGTTCTCAAGGAAATTAAATATGATTTTATCAACAAGGTATGAAGGAAAGAGATTAAAATTAGCGAAGCTCCTTAAATATTGTAGTTCTGAATGAAAAGAAATCCAAGAGGAAGATACCTTCAAGGCCTGGTTTATCTGCCCGTAAAACCGGACAATTTAAACTTATCTAGAAGAAAGCTGAATAAGTGAGAGCCTAATTAGGTGGAGGTCGACCTCCACCCAATTTGGCACTCACTTCTCATTTGTGAATTAATCATCAATCATCATCCAGCTAGAGGAACCACGACTTCTCTTGAGAACGTGATGAAAGTTTGCGCTGATCGGGAACTTTTTTTCGTGAA
This sequence comes from Trachelipus rathkii, assembly GCA_015478945.1. Taxonomy (NCBI): domain Eukaryota; kingdom Metazoa; phylum Arthropoda; class Malacostraca; order Isopoda; family Trachelipodidae; genus Trachelipus; species Trachelipus rathkii. The sequence continues at coordinate 16,565 of JABUQX010108931.1, read as the reverse complement.
CTTTCAACTACTTGGAGTACATCTTGAAACCTTTCTTTGTCCTTTGTTACACCCAGGAAATCATGTGATAGCTTTACTCCTCTTTCAGCAGCTTCGTTGACTACTTGAAGATTTTAAACAATTGTCTTCATTTCAAGAAAGTCATCCATTTCTGTCCATTCATCGGCTGGTGTTTGAAGAAACTCATAGGGAGCATTCACAATATGGAAAAACCTCATTGATCCTTGGCCAATCAAATCACTCAGTGACTCCATCTCCTCTGAAATTGGCTTAAGGTTAGGCTTTCCAAAGGATGCTCCTACACGATCCGTAGTACTTCCAGCACTTTCAATTGAGAGCTCAGCCTCAAATCTCGTTTCTTGCAAGAACCATTTGTGAAAAGACCAATGGAAACAAGCTCTTCATTCAGATACCAACTATGTCTGCTAAGAGCTTTTTTCCCCTTGTCAGCAATTATGGAATTATGGTATGCAAACTGTTTCAGTTTCTCAACTAAAATCAAATCGTTGACTGGGGCATCGGCTGCAACTGGGCATACAATCCACCATTGCACGTAGACACTTACAGCAAACACACAGAAACGTTAGAATTTCTTGAATTGATCTTTGGTTGCAACTTCTGACTTGGGAAACTGTTCAATTATCTTTCCAGACAATAGGACCATTTTCATAGTGTACAGAAGTTTTGCCATCCATCTTGCTTTGTGCAAAGCTCCAGGATGCTTCATGCTAAACCGCTGAGGTTCGAACCCTTTTGTAACTAACAACAGGCTGAGTTCAATAAGTCCTTGATAATCCCCTCGAGTGAACCTAACACTAGGAATTCACGGAAGCAATTTGGTAAGCTTTCTTGTTCCTTCTCAGTTGCTCTAGGAAGTTCAGGATAGTAATAGGCTGCTTTATTAACTAGTAGAAGTTGAAATCAGTGGTTCTTGAATTCAACAATTGTAAACCAATTTATATTAAGCAATCACTTGAGTCTATTCATCCAAATTAAAATATCTTTTTGCTCAATGATGTTTAAACAGCCGTTGAGCCTTACCTAGTAAAAAATTGAAATATTTGGCCCGGATGAAGCCTCTATATTTAATGAATCCCAACAGTCGCTAAGCATGACTTCTCCTACATGCTTGCGGCACCCAAACCACAACAAGGGACGGTCTAGCTCCCTCTGCAGGCAGACACATGCTACAGTATGCTGTCCTGTGATGTAAAGAGTTAATGAATTACTTGTTTAATAAACCTATACTTTTTAGCCTTACGATTAGTCCATTACTTAAAACCTCCCCATTATTTGTAATCCTAGAGTTTGCGCAAAAATGATTTTTGATTTGAAATTTAATAAACTATTAATATATCACAAAATGTAATAAACAATTGCTTTGTTAAAGCCTCACCTGTATTCGAGGATGTCGTGTCAAAGACCATGCCTATGATGTTTTTGTCGCATTTCCAATCTATGAGTAGATTTTTTGTTGCAACAGAGACAACGTTACCATGTTTCAGACCAGCTTTTGTGGTTGAACTCGGAAGGGGTGGTACACCAAGAAGTTTAGTTCCATTGACTCCGGATACTAAAACAGGTAGACGATAATCAGTGTCTTTGGAGTCCAGGGTAGCCATCAGTTTTCCGTCCCAATGTACCACCATTTTTGGAGACGGATTTCATTTGTCCTTTATTTGTACTGATGCCTTTTCTCGACAACTTTTGCATTGACTTTGTCAATTCCTGAATAAGATACTTTCCTGTCAGTTATCATGCTTTGCATGAAAGCAATGTCTGCATCGATGGATTCTTTTTCTCTTGTTGTTTTATGTCATTTCTGAGCTTCCATATCTTGGAGAACAGATTTCTTATAAAATTTCATGGTAGCATCTAATGTTGACATAAATTTCTTGATCATGGTTATCCCAAATGTCTTCGATTCTCCGTTGTATTTCATTAACTTCATATATTCATCATGTGCTTCCTTGATTATTTTGCCAATGTTGTTTCTTCCACTTATTGTAGGGATATTTGTCTTCGTATAATGCTTCAGAACATTATCAATTGTAAGAGATAATGCATCATTAAAGGTTAAATTCTTAAGGTTGGCAAGCAGGCAAAGAATTACTTGCCTCATTGTTGGCAGTTTGCGTCCCTTGATTTCCTTGTCGTCGATACCAGGAGTGGTCCCTAATATCATTTGAATATGTCTAGTTTCCATTCTGGTACATTTACATTACATATTAATCAATAGTAATCTTAAAAAAATAAACTTAGTTAAATACATAAAACAAGTAAAATACATTCTAAATTTTATCACGAAAAAAATGTCTATTTTCACCAGTATTAAAATTTCAGTCGCTTGTGCTAATCATTGTATACGGATTGGAAATTAAATCACAGCGATTTTTTGCGGTCGGAACTGGTACCAAAAGGACGTTGAAACAGCTGTTCACGAGCAAATTTTGTTTTTCGGGCAGCTGGGACACCTTAATATATATATATATTATATATATAATATATATATATATTATATATAGATATATATATATATATATTATATATATATATAAATATATTAAATATAATAAAATATATAATATACTATATATATATATATATATATATAAATATATGTTAAATTTGCTTTGACACAACAGAATTGCACACAGTAGTTGATTTCAAGCCAATAATGAAACTCTTTAGAAAAGAAAAAAGTAGATTTAAAACCACGTTTATAATTCGTTAATTTATACATATTTCATTACTATCGATTGATGTACTATTTTCAGTTTTTCTACTAAATAAACCTTAAAAACGTCGTCTGGCAAACAAAACATATAATTCATTTTTTATTTCGCCATGATTTAGGGGGGCAAGTGCCCCCTGCCCCCCCTGTATACGCATATGTATTATATATATATAATATATAAATATATATATATATATATATATATATTATATATATATATATATATTAATATATAATATATAGATATATATATAGTGATAGACATGACATCCGCATCCGCATCCGCATTGCGGAACATCCGACCAGGTAACATCGGCATCCGCATCCGCATCCGCTCTCACTTAACGTACATTCCGCATCGCATCCTCTAATGAAAAATGAGGAGTGCGGATTTTTCTAACATCTGATTAAATTCATATAAAATAAATATTTTTTGCATCTTTATCATGGGAGTTTATGGAATAATTGTAATTTGAATTTCGATTCTATATATATTATAATATATATATATACATATATATATTATAATATAATATATATATATATATATATATATATATAATATATATATATATAGATATATATATATATATATATAATATATATATATATATATATATATATATATATATATATAATAGATACGTTTTTTCCTGGCACTTTAGGCGGGCAGATTGGGGCCTTTGCGTCGCTTCTACGCTACTATAATTGGAATGACTGCTTTGAGCTGGTGACGCTTCGCTTCTGCGATAAGATAGGAAGCTGATAATCGTTGATGGTTGCAGGCAGGTTCATTCCTTCCTTCGGACTAAATTATTTCTCTCCTCAAATCCATGGTTCACCGTGCTATGCTCTCTGCATTCAGGGCTAGAGACATGCTTATAGGGTGGAAAAAATTCTGTTCTTCTATCAACTCTTGCTAATTTTCATTTCAGCAGAAATCGTTTCAGGGATACTCTTCGACGAGCAAAGCCAGCTTTCATCAAACAAGTGCGCAAACCTCCTTGATTCTCCTACTGTCAAATCTTTCTGGCTCTCCAAAAACATCTCTAAAACTTTTGTAATCTGTCTTTTCTCCTCTTATTCGATCTGTTGTCTGTTGCCAATTCTTCAACTGAAAAGGAAAATTTCTCGGCCTCCTATTTTCCTCTAACTCAACCCAAGATCCTGTTCCTCCTCCTCCTCCTCCCCTCCTCCTCTCCTCTCCTCCTCCTCCTTCTTCTCTTCTCAGGTGTCCTATAGATATTGCTGTGATTACATTTGATTTGGGTGCCATGGCTCCTGAAATCTGTGAAGTTAGAAGGGCGGTTGCCTGCGATGCATTCCTCCATTTTTATGGAGTGTCTTTCGTGCTGACACCGACCCCTCGTTCAACTATATTCTCTATGTCTCAAAATACTAAATACTTTCGCTCATGTGAACACGAACATGCGCAACCTCGTTCGGAAAAAAAAGGAAGCTGCCCTCTGATCATTTCTAACTATCGCCTATACTCTCACTTGAATTCTAATCTAAATCTTCTGAAACCCTTCTCAACTCTTCATTTCTTAGATCATCTGAGATCTCATTCACTTCTTTCCGATCGCCATACGCTTTCGGAGACGAGGTCTACTGGCGATATACTTTTCTATCTAACTGATTTATGTTTCCGCCCTCAGGAACTACGGAGAGACTTGCTTGGTGGCGTGACATATCCAAGCATTTGACCGGGTATGACACGCGCCACTGCTCTCAAGCTCCCCTCCTTGGGTTTCCTCCTTCTCTTGCTACTCATATTCTAGTTCTTTCAAATCACTAAATATTCGCATGTGCTGATGGGACGACTTCATTTTTCTGTCAAAGTTATGTTCCTAGGTTCTTATTATTCTCCTACTTATGCCTACTTTTTTCATTAATATCTTCACCTGCACATTTAACTCTACTCCACCGTTATGCCGATGACTCGACTTTCATCTTTCCAACCATTTCAATTCTGCTTCCTCTTTATTTCTAGAAATTGCCTCTCGTTCTTAATCTTTCCCGATTCTATGCTCGCTATCTGATATGAATTTCCGGGTGGTCGGATTCTTCACCTTATGTAAATTCAATTCTTTAAAAACCAATTCTACAATCTCCCTCTCTAAGACACCTTCTAACTTCCCTATCTCTTTCAACGGTCTCTCTCTGCTCACCTGTTGACATTATAAACATCCATTGGCCTTAACATAAACAAAAAAATGTCTTGAAACCTCAACACCAACGGTTGCTAGGGCGGCCTCAAAGAACTGGGAGTTCTGTTTAGCTGCAGACTTTTTTCCTCTTCTTCAGTTGCCCAGCTATACAAAAGGCCTTCATCCACCTGTATGGAAGATACTGCTTCTTATATTCAGGGGGGGCCAGGGTTCACCCAGCTTTTGATAGCGGTCGAGGCAAAGCCAAAAAGGCCTAAAAACTTTCTGCCTTTCCAGTTCACTACCCTCTATCTTTACGCCGCGATTGTGGTGCTTTATCTCTTTTCTATAGTACCGCAGCGGCAGGGTGCTCGAGGAGCTTATCACTCGCGTAGCAACCACCTTTACGAGGGCCCTTCGTAGTACAAGGGCTTTGTCGGCGTTTTATGAGTTTGTGTGAATTGATAACTCCAGGCTTGTTCGCTGCGATGCTTTCCTTCTTTCCTGCCACATCTGTCAGAGGATCTCTATCCATCTTCTGTGTTGTCCGCTGAATTTAAGTCTCTCTCATTTTAAATGCCTGCGCGTGCCATGCTGCTAGTTTGTGGTAGTTGATCAATATTTGAGTGATGCAACACCCCCCTCCTCGAATAGTCTCGCCCTTGAGTGTGTGACACTAAATTATAAATATATATATATATATATAGTATAATTATATATATATTATATAATATATTTATATATATATATAATATATATATATATAAAATATATTATATATTATATTATATATACTATATATATAATATAATATATAATATATATATAATATATATATAATATATATATATAATTATTATATATATTATATATATATATATATATATTATATATATATATATATAATTTTTAATTCAAAACTTTCAAAAGAGAAACATCCGCATCCGGCATCCGCATCCTCATTCTACTTTAAGATTCCGCATCCGCATCCCATTCCTCAATCCTTTTAAGATCCGCATCCGCATCCGCATCCGCAAAAAGTCAAATTTTGACATCCGCCATCAACAAATATATATATTATATAATTTTTTTTAAATTTTATTAATTTTTTAATAAATATTAATAATTATAATTATAAATATATATATTAATTATATATATTATAATTAATATATATATATATATAATATATATATATATATATATATATATATAACGGCCCTTCATCCGTCAATGAATATGACACCTCTGGTGTAGACTGCAGAGTGCCGGATTTTATTCTAATTTGAACATTACAGAATTAAAATGAATAAATAAATAAAAACCAAGATTTCTTTAACATAAATGAACTTTATGAACTTTTATGAACTTTATATTTTAACATGATAAAATCGTGCACAAAAATTACATTTCGTTTGTCTCGAATGTTCTTCACGAAACATCCTTTACAATGTTTTATCTGCACTGCGGATCAAACAAATTTTATTAAATTAATAATTAAATCAAATTCTTTTTAAATATAAACAAAAATAAAATAAAATCTGGAGAACGAAAGTACTAAATTTTATTTTTGAAAAATTTAACTTATTAATTAAAAGAATACTAAAAAAATCTCTTTAAAAAAAAGGTTTCAAAAGATACTTTTTCTTCTGTGTTAGAAATGTTCCATCCAATGAAAATAATTTTTACCTCTCTCTCTCTCTCTCTCTCTCTCTCTCTCTCTCTCTCTCTCTCTCTCTCTCTCTCTCTCTCTCTCTTCTCTCTCTCCAGAATCTCTGTGAAAAATTGATTTTAAAATTACACATCAAAAGCTGAGGAATATAAAAATTGAAATAGAAATTTCCGAATTCTCCTCAAAAATTTACATTTTTAACTCTTTCATAAAAGTTTATATATATATATATATATATATATATATATATATATATATATATATATATATATATATATATATATATATATATATATATATATATATAATATAATATTTATTATATATATAATATAATATCAAAAAATCATTTAAAGCAACCATACTATTTATAGTAAATATTATATATAAAATAAGTGTATATACCCATTATATATATATATATATATTTAAATATATATATATATATATATAATATAATATATATATATATATATATATATATTATATATATAATATATATATATATATATATATATATAGTATATAATATATATAATATATATATATATATATAGCCAGCATCCCGAAGAGTTCAGCATGTAACTAGAAAACTATAAAATCTACAGGAAAATAAATACATTTTTAGATTTCAGCAAGTAATTTCATTGAAAAACTTAAATTTTTTATTTATTCTAATATTTATTAATAACTCCTAAATATTTAGTAAAAATCTTAGACCTGAAATAGTGCACGCTCTGATTTGACCCTGAAAACCTCATAAGTCTCGAGAGCCAAAAAGTGCCAAATAAACTATTTTTTATTTACATCTTGGGAAGAAAAAATTGTTTTTGTCTTTTTATATCCTTTTTAGGGGGCTCGAGCCGACGAAGGACAGAGGGGGGACGTAGTCCCCCGTCGTCCCCCGGTAGGCGAGAAACCCCGACTCTATCATCTTCTTTGTTTACCCGTAGTATTCTCTACCAGTTAAAAAAAAAATCCAAAATTTGCACCATTTGCGGCTGATCGGATTAAGGGAACAAAATGGAAATTCTCAAAAAACTGAATTTTTCCAATTATTTTTTATTTTAAATTAAAAAAAAAATGTTTAAAATAGAAAAAGCTTTTATTTTTTATTTTTTTTTTACTTTTTCTGCTATGTAAAAATGTCTCCTGATTAATTAAAATGATATTATTTTCGGTAGCTGTTTTTATATAGTTTTCTAGTTATATCCTGAAACCTTTCGGTATGCTGACCTATATATATATATAATAATATATATATATATATATATATATATATATATATATATATATATTTTTTTATTATTAATATTTAATAATTTTTTATATATATATTATATAATGTATATATTAAATTTTATTTTAAATAATAAAATATACATAAATATATGTATACATTATACTTTATGTATATATAATATAAATAATATATATATATATATATATATATATATATATATATTATAATATATATATAATAATATATATATATAATATATAATATAATATATATATATATATATACTATATATATTCCTGTAGCTCAGTGGTAGAGCACTCGCCAAACAAAGAAGAGGGTTTCAGTTTCGCAACTGGTCGAGGTGGGAGTATGTGAGGCTATTCTCTCCTGGCTGCTCCGCGCTCGGAAGTTAATGAGTACACCCCCTCCTTGATTAGGCCTCTGCCCGTGAGCGTGCGTTTATCTCTGATAATATATATATATATTTATTATTATAATATTATATATATATATTATATATAATAAATAAACCAAAATATACAGACATTTATTTTTTTATTTGATATAATTTATATATAGTATTATATAATATATATATATATATATATATATATATATATATATATATAGTAATGCTAACGGAAGCCAAGGTGTCCTGGAAAGGGGTTTCCAGGAACCCCATGCTCTTTCCTATGGTGTTTTCCAGGACCTACCCGTGGGGATTATTTCCCGGGGTACATTTCAGGCCTGCCGTTTTGTTCTGAGGGCTAGCCTCCCAGGGGGTCCCTTATTCCTATACATTCGCCATGTACGTGCGTGAGTGTGTTTACGTATGACCATATGCTCATGTACTTTCATGACCGTTTTCCCCTACCCCCTTTGTTCTCTCGCTACTCCTATGACGTCATCACTCAGAAGTAAAAGCAAGCTGGAACGAGGTTCCAGCGTCTTTCCTGAGGTGCTTTCCAGCACCTACCCTGCGGGAGCTACCTTCCTGCTACTTTTTATGTCTGGGGCACTACCCTGGGGCACTGCCCCAGGGTACCATGTATATTCCTGTACATTCGCCATGTACGTGAGTGAGTGTATTTATGCCTGACCATATGCTCATGTACTTTCATGAGCGTTTTTTCCCTACCCCTTTTGTTCTATGGGTGCTTATGCACGTTCGTATGATGTCACTTGTTAAGTACACTTTCCACGTGTACTTAACCTGCATTAAGTACACTTTTCAAGTGTACTTAATGTTCCCGGGGTCTGGGTTACCTCCCCGCACGGGACCCGGCATGTGATCCGTGCTTGCGCTAGACGCCGCCGCCGCGCGCGAACCGGATGGTATACTCGACAGCTAAGACCATCTCGCCTTGAAATTATATGCATGCTCGTAATTTTATTTAAAAAAGATTCGAAACGAGCCCTTTAGACCTTTTATTTATTCCATTGTGCTACCGAAGGCTATGATTAGTCAATGCCTTCAAAGTTATATTTTAAACAATTCTTATCTGGAATTTTGAACTCTTATCTAATGAGTAGATGATAAGGGAGAATAATGATAATATATATATATATATATATATATATATATATATATATATATATATATATATATATATATATATATATATATATATATATATATATATATATATATATATATATATATATATATATATATATCCAAACAGTATAAATCAGTACCGCAAGCTACCCAGAAGACCCACCTCCCACCATCTGTGCGATACGTCTTTACGTCTTTACTGTTTTACGTCCTTGGGGTATGTAAAAACGCGTTTTTAATGACCCTAAAGCAGTAAAGCAGCACCGCAAGCTACCCAGAAGACCCCCATCCAACTCTCTGTGCGATACGTCTTTACGTCTTTACTATCACAATACGAGTATTATGAGTCACCACTTTACTTGGTTGAGTGGTTGGGCTCCTCTCATGCTGATTCAGGTGGGAAGAAGGCCAAAACATTCAGCATTCTCAACGATCTGGAACAGTTGATTAAGGAACCTACACATCCCAGATCGTCCTAACCAATCTTGAACACTCTTGATTTATGCTTCACCACTTCTCCTTCTCGCTACAAATACACCATTTTTCCTAATATCGGTAATTCTGACCACAATCTCGTAGCTCTAAAGTATAAAACTTCATTTCCAGCAGCTCCGCCCGGCCCTAAGCAAACTTTCTGGCACTTTAATCGGGCTAATTAAGATGCATTGCGTCGCTTTTTTGCAAACTATCGCTGGAATGAATCATGTTTTGTTCCGGAGAACGCCTCTGCTTCTGCTAAAAAGGTAGGGACCGTGATCACGGATGGAATGAACAGGTTCATTCCATCTTCCACTAAATCATTTTCTCCCCATAATCCATGGTTCGATGGCTCTTGTTCTCGTGCCATCCAAGAGCGTGACATTGCGTATAGGGCTTGGAAGAACTCTCGTTCTCCTATCACTCTAACTAATTTTCGCTCTGCCCGAAATCGATGCAGCGATATTATTCGACTGGTCAAGCGTTCTTAGGCTAAAAGGAAGTGTGCTGTCCTTTTTGGTTCTCCTTCTGATAAAAATTTCTGCCCTCTTGCCAAAAACATCTCAAATAACTTCTGTAAATCTGCCTTTCCTCCTCTTATCCGTTCTGACGGTTCTGTTGCTAACACTCCTTCTGAAAAGGCTAATCTCTTTGGTCTTCGTTTTTCATCTAATTCCACAATGGACGATTCCGGCTCCCCTCCTCTTGCTCCATCCCCTCTCAGGTGTCCAATGTCTCTACCTGTCATTACTCATGATCGAGTACATGAAATACTGAGATCTATGAACGTCCGGAAGGCCAGTGGCCCAGATGGCATTCCTCCTCGTGTTTTGAGGGAGTGTGCTTCTGAGCTGGCGCCTGTCCTCGTTCAACTCTACTCCCTATGCCTTAATACTAATACTTTTCCTCAATGCTGGAAGCGCGCTTTTATTCAGCCAATCCCAAAAAAAGGTAGCTGCTCTGATCCTTCTAACTATCGACCTATTGCCTTAACTTGTATTCTATCTAAAGTCTTTGAAACTCTCCTTAACTCTTATTTCCTCGATCATATAGAATCTCATTCCCTTCTTTCAGATCGTCAGTATAGCTTTCGACGTTCGAGATCAACTGAGCTTACCATCCTTCCTATCTTCACTGATCAATGGTCTTCTTGCCCTTGAGGATAATGGGAGTCGTGTGTGGTAGCGCTTGACATATCTAAAGCTTTTTGACAGGGTATGACTATGCGTCGCTACTCTAAGCTACCTTCCTAAGATTTCCCTCCTCTTCGCTTTGCCTACCTCTTGTCTAGCTTTCTTTCTGATCGTTCTATTTCAGCTCTTGTTGATGGAGCAACCTCTTCCTCCTTTCTTATTAATTGTGGTGTTCCTCAGGGTTCTGTTTTATCTCCAACTTTATTCCTACTTTCATCAACGATCTTCTTAGCTGCACTTCTAACTCTGTTCACTCTTATGCCGATGACTCAACTCTCCATTCTTCCACTCATTTCAATTGTGCTTCCTCGTTTGTATCTAGAGTTGCCTTTCGTCTACAGCTTTCTGATTCAATTCTTGCCGATTTGGTCGGAATTTCTCAGTGGGGTAACCGTAATCTTGTGAAGTTCAACTCTTTTTGAAAACTCAACTTCTTCATATCTCCCTCTCTAAAATACCTCCCAACTTTCCCATCCCCTTTGATGGCTCTAATGTTTTACCCGTAAACAACATAAACATTCTAGGACTAAACATAAATAGTGAATTGTCTTGGAGACCTCACATCACATCGGTTGCTAAAATGGCCTCAAAAAAGCTGGGAATTCTGTTCAGATTGCGTGAATTTTTTTCTTCTGCTCAGATACTACAGTTATATAAAGGTCTCATTCGCCCCTGTATGGAATACTGTTCCCACATTTGGGGTGGATCCGGTTCCACCCTCCTTGGATAGAGTTGAAGCTAAGGCTAAGAGGCTTATAAACTGTCCCATACTCTCTGACTCCCTTGACCCTCTTTCTCTGCGTCGTGACGATGGAGCCTTATCTCTTTCCTATAGGTATTACAATGGCAGGTGCTCGAGAGAATTGACCTCTCGCATTCCTCCACCACTGCGTCGCCCTCGTAACACAAGAGGTGCCTTGTTTTCTCATGAAAATTGTGTGAATATTGGAGACTCAAGGATCACTCGTTGTGGTACCTCCTTCTTTCCAGCCACATCTGTTTTGTGGAACTCCTTGCCTTCTTTTATTTTCCCCGCAATATTTAATCTTCCTCTATTTAAGTCCCGCGTCTGCGCCCACCTGAGGGAATTGCGTTAGGCAAGGGTCAGGGTGTGGTTTACTTTTCATTTATTTTAATTTTTATTTTTCTTTATATAATTTATTTATTTATTAATTTATTTATTTATTTGTTTATTTTTATTTTGCCCCCTCCGTATGAAAAGGGCATTGCCCGTGAGTGGTGGTATCATGAAAAAAAAAAAAACTTATAGGCATTTTATTTAAACCGAGGCTACGAGTCAATATGCTTGAAATTATAAATTTATAGAAAGAATATAAAGAAGAAAAAGAATAATATATATATATATATATATATATATATATATATATATATATATATATATATATTATATATATAGATATATATATATAGTATATATATATATATATATATATATATATATTTATATATATATATATATGGCATATATATATATAGTAGCATATATAGAGTATAAATATATATAGAAAAAATATATATATATATATATATATATATATATATATATATATATATATATATATATATATATATATATATATATATATATATAACCCTAACAACATCACACAACACTACCACCAACAACAATAATGCCGATACCAACAACACTACCACCAACAACGCCATCAGCAACAACAACAACAACAACACTACGTGTCATTTATACTCTCTCTTATCTGATAAATATATATATATATATATATATATATATATATATATATATATATATATATATATATATAGTATATATATATATATATATATATTTATAATATATATATAGACTTGGGTTCAAGTACATTTTTTCAAGTACAAATACAAGTACAAGTACTCTAGAATTTGTTCAAGTACAAGTACAAATACAAGTACTTTAGAATTTGTTCAAGTACAAAAGTACAAGTACATGGTATCAAGTACAAGTACTTTAAGAAAATCCTTGCATTGATATATATACAGCAGCAGTAAGAGCAGCATACAGTTGCTACAGGTTAAGGTTAATATATATATATATATATATATATATATATATATATATATATATATATATATATATATATATATGTTATAAAGAGTTAGTATATATATATATATATATATATATATATATATATATATATATATATATAGATATATAAATATAAATATATATCACAATTTATATCATCATCATCAGCACCAATGTCGTCGTTGATATCGACTGAGGTAAGTGTGTAACATGCACTGGAAACAGAAAAATAGTAGAATATGAAGCAAGTAGAAAAGAAAGCCGAGCCTTACCGCCCCCTATATAAAAAATTAGTGAGAACTCGTCGCAGTCAGAAAAATCCACCCTAGAGCTTCACGGAACCGCGATGGACCCTCACTATGACATCTCGTCAATTTGGGGTTCATTCCATGGCCCAGGTGGGCTACAAGCATACCTCCTCCCAAAACCCCGCCATTCACCCTGTTATGCACCTTTCTCTTCTCGCCTCTGCAATACCCACATTTCTCTCCTCCAGGCATTCCTTTTCTGACTCTATCCACTTTTTTTTCGGTCTCCCATCCGGTCGATTCCCAACACACTCACCGCTATACATCCGTTTAACCAACCGACTATCATCCATCCTTTCCACATGACCAAACCATCTCAACGTACTTTCATTTATTCTCTCATTTACCCCGTTTTCCACACCAAACAACTCTCTAATACGTTCTTCTATACCTCTTTTTCCAGACCATAGTCCCACTACTATACATTAACACAGGTAACAACATACCCTCATGTAAGACCCTAGCGCACTCAAGACTTAGTCCCTTTACATCCACCAACGATTTAATTGCACCAGCCACCTTAGTGCCCTTCACAACTTTCCTACTACACTCTGCATCATCGGCTCCCTTTTCATTCAACATATATCCTAAATATTTAAATTCAGACACTTTTTCCAGCTGCTCACCATCTAATATAACTTCACACTGAGGACTGTCCTCACTCACAACCATAACCTTACTCTTATCTAAGTTTACTTTCAAACCCCTCCTTTTACACACCCTACCAAATCTCTCTACCAGTTCTCTCAAACTCTCTTCAGATTCGCCACACAAAACCAAATCATCCTCATATAATAGGTAGGAAACCATCCACTCTCTTCCATTCTCCATCATTCTAACACTATGCCTTGTCACCAATACCTCTAATTCTTTCATAACCTCATCTATATACAGATTGGATCGTCAAGGAGACATAGCACATCCCTGTCTCACTCCTCTACTAATATTAAACAATCAATTTCGACTCTATTTATTCTTACACACGCTTCACTATCGTCATACATACTTTTGATTCCATTCAGAAGCTTACCACCAACACCACATCACTAACACCTGCCATAGAGCTTCCATATTAATCCTATAATACGTCTGTTGCAAATCCATAAAACCTAAATACAATTTATTCTTCTCCTTCCTCATTATCCCAATCATTTGTTTCAATGTACAGATTTGATCCACACATCCTCTACCACTTCTAAACTCACCTTGTTCTTCCCCAAATCAGTTCTTCAGTCATTCGACGCACTCTTTCGACCAAAATACCAGCATATATCTTCCTACAACACTCAATAAACTAATTACCCTATAATACTTACAGTTACCTTATCCACCTTACCCTTATTTAAGGGTACTTATATTGTTCTCCTCCAATCCCTCGGAACTATACCCTCCATAAACGCTTTGTTATACAACTTCCAAATACAATCAATCACCATCTCGCTATTTATATATATATATATATATATATATATATATATATATATATATATATATATATATATATATATATATATATATATATATATATATATATAATATGGTTTTGTGCGGTGAATCTGAAGAGAGTTTGAGAGGATTGGTAGAGAGATTTGGCAGGGTGTGTAAAAGGAGGGGTTTGAAAGTAAACGTAGATAAGAGTAAGGTTATGGTTGTGAGTGAGGACAGTCCTCAGTGTGAAGTTATGCTAGATGGTGAGCAGCCGGAACAAGTGTCTGAGTTTAAATATTTAGGATATATATGTTGGACGAAAAGGGAACGGATGATGCCGAGTGTAGTAGGAAAATTGTGAATTGCAGGAAGGTGGCTGGTGCAATTAAATCCTTGGTGGATGTAAAGAGACTAAGTCTTCAGTGCGCTAGGGTCTTACATGAGGGTATATTGTTACCTGTGTTAATGTATAGTAGTGAGACTATGGTCTGGAATAAGAGGCATAAATCTAAAGTACAATTTGTTCAGATGGACAATCTTAGGGGCGTGTTAGGTGTGAGAAGAATTGATAAAATGATGAATGAACGTATTACAGAGTTGTATGGTGTGAAAAAAGGGATAAATGAGATAATAAATGAAAGTACGTTGAGATGGTTTGGTCATGTGGAAAGGATGGATGATAATCGGTTGATTAAGCGGATGTATAATGGTGAGTGTGTTGGGAATCGACTGGCTGGGAGACCGATGAAAAAGTGGATTGAGTCAGCAAAGGAATGGGGAAATATGAGTTTGGCAGGGGCGAGAAGAAAGGTGCATAATAGGAGTGAATGGCAGAGTTTTGTGAGGGTGTATGTTTGTGGCCCACCTGGGCCAAGGGATGAACCCCACATTGGCGAGATGCCAAAGTAAGGGTCCGTCGCAGTCCCGTGAAGCTCTAGGGTGGATTTTCTGACTGCGGCGAGTTCTCACTAATAGGTATAAAGGGGAGGTAAGGCTGGGCTTTCTTTTCGACTTGTGTCATATTCTTCTACTACTTTTCTGTTTCCGGTGCATGTTACTCACCTTACCCCCAGTCTTGGGGAAAAAAGGTGGTTGATGATGATGATGATGATATATATATATATATATATATATATATATATATATATATATATATATATATATTTTATATATATATATATATATATATATATATATATATTGACACACTTTCTATATCTTCATAAATGGGAATTTATTTTAGAATACATATATATAAAATAATAATACCAATAGGTGAAAATGATAAAAATAAATAAAAAATATTGGCAAAGTTAAAAATGCCAAAAGTACTTGCAAGTACTAAAGCACAAGTACTGCACAAAAGTACTCAAGTACAAGTACAAGGCCAAGTACACTGGTTTTAGAAACTGCAAGTACAAGTACAAGTACTCCAAAAATGTACTTTAAGTCCAAGTACAAGTACAAGTACTTGTACTTCACCTCAAATATTTGTATAAATAGTTATATATATATATATATATATATATATATATATATATATATATATATATATATATATATATATATATATAGTATATATATATATATATATATATATATATATATATATTATATATATATATTGAGTGTACTTAATTAAGCACACTTTCAGCGCATACTTAATTAAGTACACTTCAATATAGGATGACGTAGTGTCCTTAAGATATGGAAATGCTTATAGATAGATGA
>JABUQX010108930.1:20000-22198 GCA_015478945.1 Trachelipus rathkii | reverse complement strand
AAAACTACTCTTGTTTTAGCTGTTCCCAACCCATTTCTAATAATGTTGCTGTGCGCAAGTCCAAAGTTGAAAATACCCTTTCAACATTAGCATTTGATGAGGTTGCTGACAATATGCTTATTATTTTATATACCTTTCTCATCTAATTTTTCTTTGAGAGATTTTACCAAGATGAAGGAGTCACTGCTGACAACAGACTCATCAAATAGGTAACTTTTATGAAATGGAGGAGAATTTGCTCTTAATTTTATTCCATAAATTCCACTGCTTTTGAATACTCATCCTCTGAAAGTACTGTGGTCTGATATCTTGGGTTAAAAATATATGCCAATAAGTGAGCTTGTTACTGCCTGATGATACCTCCTTTTTACTTTTGCTATAAATCTTGTCTGTTGAGTGGTGGATTAAGCTGTTTTAGCTCCATATTCATATTTTTCCAAATATAAACATCATCACTTAGTTTACAGTCATTGCCTTCTAGCTTGGTTGATGCTGTGGCCACACACTCCACAAATGAGTTTTATTATAATCTTTTGAAATGTGGCATTGATGGGTAGAAAATGAAATCCTCAAGAGCTCGAAACAAGAATCATGTTTTAAACATGTTAAATTTACAAATATATATATATATATATATATATATATATATATATATATATATATATATGTATATATATATATATATATTGAGCACTATGTGTGGCGTTTACAGCTATATATATATATATATATATATATATATATATATATATATATATATATAATCATTCTCACAATAATATAAAATCAGCAGAAAATTTTTTATTGCCTTTCAGTTACTCTTCGATTGAAAAATTGAGAAAACCATATCAACATGCTAAAGAAAACTATTAATAAATACATTTTTTAAATATTTTATGCATGGTTTTTTTATGGTTTAAACCATTGGTTATGGTTTAATCCATGGTTTAAACTAATGGTTTAAACCAAATGGTTTAAACCATCCCACCCTATATATTACATCTATAGCAAAGGCATATATAAATATATACATTAACAGTAATTGTTGTTATATATTATATATATATTAAATTATTATATATATATACATATTATTAGCTGGCTGGTTATTGTTATTAGTATTATTATTATTGTTATTATATTAGTTATATTATATTAATGTTGTCAATTTAATATTATGGAATGTCTATAATTATTATTTCATTGGGCAAGATATAAATATATATTATGAGCATATTATTATTATTGTTATTATATATAGTTATATATTACATATTATTATATTATACTGCATATACATGCATATGTATATATATTATATATATATATATATACATATTATTATTACATATTATTAGTTAAAGAAGAAGATACATATATATTATAGCATATGTATACAATATTGTACTATTTTTATTCTAACTTATTTTTACATCTTTAGTATATATATATATATATATATATATATATATGCACTTAGTGTATGTTAAACTCACATATTGGTATAGACACATCATTAAATATTTAGGATCTTTAGTTTTATCTACGCAAATATTATTTTTAAAATTCGGCAGCTATGTGCATATTAATAATTTCTATTTCACTGTCTTTGTCTCATCTTGTCAGTGGTGCAAGAGTTTTCAGGGCAAGATCCAATTATTGCTGAGAGCTACTGCCTGCTCCTGTGGGAACACATGCCAGGCCGATTTTGACTACATAAAGACCAATTTGTATAAAGTACTTTCTAAAACATTAGCTGGTAAGCTAGACGTAGTCATTTCAGAATTTTCAATTTTTCAAAACCCATGTTAATTACATTTTTCGAATCAACTTCCAGAATGCCTTCAAACTTGAAATTGGACAACGCTGAGCACAAACTCAAAAAATCGAAAAAGTGACTATTGTAGGTAATGGACCCATCTATGCATATTTCAAGTTTGAAGTCATTTCGAAAAAAATTCTGGAAGTTGATTCGAAAAATGTCAAAAACCTGGGTTTAGAAAAATTGAAAATTCTGAAAGAATAATTACAATCACAGAAAAACACCCGAAAACAACGTTTTAGAGGGCTAAAAAAGCTACAGTTTGGTGTTTACATAGTCAAAATCTGCTGAAAATTCCGAATTTTCTGTTCATTTTTAGGTGGGTGAAAATTGGGCGTAGCACGAGCCAAAAATTGGATCATTCCCTTCACTCGGA
>JABUQX010108930.1:0-15000 GCA_015478945.1 Trachelipus rathkii | reverse complement strand
AACACCTTTCCTATTCCAACCATAATCTATTGACTATTGGATCAGATCATATTATCTATGACTCATGATCTATGATCTATGATCTATTGATTCAAGGTCAATTTTTACTAAAATTGTATGTGTTACAATACCTAAAACAGTAAATCATAAATCAAACTAAACCTCCATACCCTCCTGTCATTCGTGATCTATTGATCTATTGATTTCATTTAAACTAAGTGCAGACCTTTTCTTGTTCATTAGTGTTGGGGTTCAATACAATGGACGTGGTAAATTTATGTTCCGTGCTCCTGCTACATGTCTTGTGTTTGGTCCTACAGGCTGTGGTAAAACCTTTCTTTTATTAAACATTTTAAAAGAGGTTGAGATTTTCGAGCAAAAGCCTGTTAATCATATGGTTCTACAGTGTTTACCAAGAAAAGTTTATGATTACAAAGATGTATTCGAATTTCACGAAGGGTTATATGGCATAAAAGCTCTTCAATGTTTACCAGGACATAAAATTATAATTCTTGATGATCTTTTTATAAAAATGTGATATAGCAGAAACTTTACAGTTTACTCTCATCATTTAAACATCACAGTATTTTTATAACACAGAATACTTTTCATCAAAGCAAGCATATGAGGACTGTTTCAATAAACACACAGTATTTAACTTGTTCGGACAAAGAAGGTAGATATGAGTCAGGTCAATGGTTCTGGCTGACCCAAATGATTCCCTACTCAACGTAAAGAGTTCCTAAAAGTAAATAAAGAAGTTACATCTATACCCCATGGTTATTTGAGCTTCATCCTAAGACCACGCATAGAGTGTTACTGCGAACAAATCTTGCCTAACGAGATTGAGACAGTTTACATACCTGAATAATGAGTACTCTAGTTGTTGCAAATTAATTACCTCTTATGAGAAAATTAAAAACCTGAACCTCTGAAAAACGTAAAACTGATCTTGAAGATGAAATGATTTATACAATTCCATAGAGAAGTATGCCTAAATCTTATAAAAGGAAAATGTTCCTTTAAACAACAGACCGCAGAAGGTAAAGCTACGTCGTCATAGAAACATCATTAAAAAACTTGCGGTAAACGTAAGAAAACTTAAAAAAAGAAGAAGCTATTACAGAAAGGTGGAGTGTGTTTCCTACCCTTTACTCTTTCCGTATACGGCACCTTTTGATAACCAAGTGGGATCTGCCTCATGGAGTTTTGATGTGAGATGTATGTATGTTGTACCTTATGCATGCGATTATGAGAATTTGGAAATATAATTCAGGAACCCTACCTCTACAACAACAACATCCGCAACAACAACAACAACAACACACCAAACAACAACAGACAAACGAACACAAAAAAACAAAAAATAAACTAACAAACAAATAACAAACAAACAAACCAAGCTCAACAACAACAACAACAACAGCAACAACAAACAACACTTTCGAACAAACCTCCTCAAAACCCCTCAACTGCAACAGATATGGTAAAACCCTTATCAACCATTGATTCAACAGCAGCCTTTTAGTTTATATGATCCGCAAGTTGAACAGATAAATAATTACGAGAAGGAACTGCATCAAATATTAAACTCTGATGTTAACATTCATGAAAAAAGAATCCTATATCACAACGCTATACAAAAATTAGTAGATCTAAAGGTTTTACTAAAATTAACCTAAGGAAGATTCAGCTCCAGCACCAGATACTAAGATTGAAGTGAAAAGAGAAGATAATTTTAAACATATACTCAAGGAAAGCTTACCAATGAGGAATAAGAAAACGGGTTTAGCTATATATAAGATTTTAAAAGATCAGCTTACCTGGAATGAACTCGGTCAAATCATTATTGACGGAGAAACATTAGCTGGATCGAATATTGTTGACTTGATATCGATCTCTCACGTGATTAGAAGAAAGCTCCTGTGACATGATGGAACAGGATCAAACAAGAACTTCAAACTATTAAATTTTCCGAGAACTTTAATCCAGAATAAACAAAGAATTAACGAACGGATAATATTCCAATGTCCCTAGACCAGATGTGAGTCACTCTGCACGTCTTTTGCATCGGCAGATTAAGCCTGATAGTGGAAGTACCAATTACTTCACAGTGCAAGCAAGAATAAGACAAAAAACCATACTTCGCTGTTCAAAATGGATTAGTTCCTAATTATTATTGTACTTTATATGATTGTATTGTTTGTAATTTTTAATTATGTATATAACCTATGATATCTTTCTGTATACATGTGTATTTTCTTTTTAGGATTTGTAATTAAAAATAAGTAATATTATTTTGTAACTTGAAAATAAAAATATTTCATATAGACATCGGTTTTTATATCACCTTCAGTATAAATGAATATAATTTTATTGATAATGTCATTGTGAGTCCCATGGAGGCCTAAGGAAGGCGGTTCGTATAAATATTACTTAGGCTGAAACATCCTTAAGTTTATGGAGGCTTTTCAAGGTTCGTTTCAAATGTTATCATATTAAAATAAAAAAGAATTGAAAAAATTATTTCAAAGGATTAGGATACATTTTAACTGCGAAAAACCCTAGCCTCCCACTAAGATAATGTATGGCAACTTGATTTGGACTGAAATGATAAAATATAAAGTTTACAATCAAGGGTATCAAATATATTCTTTTTGTGATGATTAATTTTGTTTTTTTTTTTTTGTTTTTATTTTCTAATTTCTTTTTGCGATAGATGTATATTCCAGGTATTTATGCGTTAAAGGTTTAAAGGATAAAAATCAAAAAAGACTCTAGCTGCTGGCAGTCAGAGAAAATTATAAATGAAGATGGACAGTATCCTCAAATGAGTGGACAGATAAAGTACAAAAATTTTTAGGTAAAGAGTTTCAAGGAATAGTTACAGAGTATGATATAGGGTACTAAAACACATTTTCAGTTAATAAGGCTGCAATTGTGGAACGAGGACAAAGAACTATAAAAGGAAAAGAATGCATAGATATTTCACGAAGATGAATACATTGAAATATTTCGATATAACTGGACGATCTGGCCTATTCTTATAACAGGTCTTATTATAGAAAAACACTTAAAGAAACCCCTCTAGAGATGGTGAAGGCAAAACCTTCTGTACAGGGTCGCCTCGTTCGCCAAAATAAGAGATCTAACAGAGCATTAAAGTGGGAGATATGTGAAGTGTCTAGGTCAGGATGAAATTCAGAATCGAAGGTACGAGGGGCGGAGCGGTCAAGAGAAGTTTTTAATAGTAGATTGAGCAATCTGAGAGAATTGCTCGTATGATGAGATGGTTTATATAATGCGTTATACTATCTGAAGATTTAGGATTAGTCAACTAAATAAAAGGAGGCGTTTCTTAAAACAAAAATACAGATGAAATCGTGTTTGAGTCTAAGTAGTCACGTATTTTATGGGAATAGAAAAAATATTAGGATCTAAAGGAAAGGAAAAAAATAAAACAGTATCGTTGTCTAAAGGGGTAGGTACAGCGAAGTTATAGTATTTATAAAAAAATGCAGGGAGAAGTAAAGAGAACAGTTGATCAGTCTTACTTTGATGAACTATGGATGAGTGAGAGATCATTTTATTTATACTCTGCCATCATCGGCTTCTATGGACCTATATCTGGAAAATAAATATCGGACTATACAACTCAATTATTGAACCTATAACTTTCGATCGAGAAATATATGAAGTGGCTTAAGTGAAATAATTCTTGACGCACTGTTGAGAATATATTAAGAGTCCCCCCTCAGCATTTAAATATTTAGAAGCGGTGAATATGTTAAAAATGTATTAAAAATTAAAGCTAATATGGACATTATCGTACATGTTAAAAAAAAATTCTATGAAATATTTTCAAAATAACTCGGGGTCATTACAATTCGGTTACTGATGTGTTTCATGGCCAACAAAAAATTTGAAACAAGTCAGTTATGTAAGATTTAGTGTTTCTTGTTAATAAAATCGTTAAGGAAGATAACGTGTTTAATCAACCTCTAAATCTCAACACTCATGTGAACCTGAAAGATAGAAGTCTTATTTATTTTCCATTCTGCAGCCTGGTTTCGGAAATGTCATTACTCACATGCAGACTCAATATTGAGAAATAACGATATAAAACCATCTCTAAAGGATCTAATATGCGTTATATACCAACGATGGAAGAGTATGTCCTAAAAAATGACACCGAGAGTTCATTACATTTTGTAGCATGCCTTCTAAGATGTTTCAAGATCCTGGTTTGGCCTATGTTTATACAGATATTATAGACCATCAGTATGTAGAATACCTAAAGCCTCTTTGTTTAAAGTAGTACATTTCCTAAAGGTGTAAAGTTATAAGGTTTCCCTAAATGTTCACTTACTTACCGTTGAGTAAACCTAACTGAGTGCGGATTCGTATTTATATAAGAAGATGTGAAAGGTAATCCTACCCATTCTCAGAAGGAACAGCAGTATGTAAAGTACACATAAGAAAGAAGCTCCGGTCTGTTAATTAATAATGGAAAGAGAAAGAGTCTTCAGGGTTTCAAGAATGCAGAGGGAATATGGTTTAGGAGGATTTTTTGCTTCGTTATTTCGTAGAGCTATTCCCCTGTTTTTAAATCAGGAGGTAAATACATTGCTAAAAAAGCAGCCAGAACGGGTGAATAAACACAATCCAGGATATATGGGGGGGTGTCGACCCTCGTAGTGCTGTAAAACGTCGACTAGCGATGCTTCTGAAAATGTTAGACGATGTCAAACGAAAAATACGGCGTAAGATGGACTGGTCAAGGTGTAGGTGGTCGTAAAAAACCTGTAAAGAGAATAATAAAGGACCACTAAAGAAAAGTGTATGATGTGTTTGCTCTCTAATAGCAGTGATAAGTGGTAACTTTTTTTACATAAACAGTGACAACCGGAAACTATTTCGTATATAAGGAATGTTTAAACATATCTCTCCTCAATACGCTCAAGCGGTTGTAGATAGCAAGATGCATTTCCTCGCACCCTCTTAGCCCCGACTGCTGTAAGAGCGAATTGGATCTCTTTTTCGTGAATCCTACACAGATCAGTGTTGAGTGAATCCAATTTTATTAGTTATTAACCCCGTTCACGCCTATCACAAAACCGATGATACCTCTTAATTCAACCATCCCCGGCACTTTCTGCATCAATATCTTGATCCTTTCGATGTGTTTATATCTGAAGACTAAGTTAGTAACAAAGATGGTTCAAATCTCACACAGGCACCGATCACATAGTATCCACCGAGACAAGATTCCTGTATACATGTTTCAGATCAACTTGAAGTGTTTTTAAAAGAAACATCTCTAGGAGCATCAGCTGCAAGTTACCGTTACCGAAGTTATATCGAAACTTACTAAATTATTCAGATGATGCTAACAGTCCATTTACAATCATGTGGGATACCTACAACTTAAAAGATGTAGAGAAACATAGGGACAACGCTGCTTAATCTAAAAATAACACTTACGGATATTATGGACGTGTTAAACGGTGATATATGCTCTCAGAAAGACTTATTCTACCAATCTGTGACACCCGCATCAGGTTAAACTAGATCTACTCCTCAATTTGCGCTTAATGTTCAAAGCAACGCTACAGCCACAACTACCGCTCCAAAGCCTATTTTCAAATTACTGGATGCTTATCTTTATGTACGTAAAGTGAAATTATCTCCCTTTAAACATATTGAAATAGAGAAATCTCTTTTGTCCGATACAGCAAAATATCCTATCAAGAGAATGAGACTAAAATTTTTAACTTCACCCAAGGATTATCGAGTATTAATATACCTAACATCGTCAATGGTAGCTTACCTCAGAAGGTAATAATAGGAATTGTAGAACATGATGCCTATTCTGGAAACTATGGGAAGTCTGCCTTTAAATTTACCCATTTCGGTCTTAGAGGTATCAGTTTGCATGTGAATGGTCAACCATACGGTCGTGATTATGAGATGATATACGAAGGTTCACATTCTCAATGTTCGCGTCCTTTTTACGATTTATTTGCCAATACTGTATCTTGCAGCGATAACGGTACAGGTGTTGATCTCAAGACATGCTGAAAACAGTAATTTATATGCATACGATCTCACAGCTGATCTTTCAGCTTGTAATGCTTATCATCTCAATACCCTAAGAAAAGGCACATTAGGGTTAAGTCTAAAATTTGGACAAAGTTTGACATCCTCAATCTCAGTTCTGGTGTATTTGGAACATCCTCAAATCATCGAGATTGACAGAGTAAGAAATAGAATGTGTGGCATTCAAAAAGTTGATTGAAAAAGAATTGTTAAATTACCTTAATAACGAAAGAAGATTTTTAGTGTATTCGCCTGTAATTGAACTCGGTTTCCTGTGAAATTGGATACCGACTCTGGACTTATCTTCAACACCTCTCCTCGGGATGTTTCGAACAATGGACACTGGATAGCCGTGTATAAGAATAAAAATAATGTTGTATATTTCCTTGACTCTCTGTATTTAGATTTTATGTTTAGTAATCATTATGTAACATCTTTAAAATATATATAATAATGTTCAATATGGTAAGACCTTATGTTTTCCTGTACAAACTATCGGTTCTAATTTATGTGGTGTATAACTGTATTTATTTCATTATATGTTTTTTAAATAATGTTTCTTTTAATAAACTTGTAAATATATTTGATGCTAAAATTTATATGTAAACGATTATGTAGTTTTGCACTGTATTGTAAATATAAATGCTTTAAAATAAAAACTGTTTTCTTTTCCCGCTTTTATCCAAAGAAATTATCTATTTATTATACTAAAGAAAAAAATATGACTTGAATCACATAATCAATAGATCAATAGTCATGGAAGGAAGGAGAGTGGCTGGAGGGTAGTTGATTTACTGATTTTACTGATTTACTGCTTTAGGTATTGTAAAAATCGTGACAATTTAGTAAAAAATATGACTTGAATCAACAGATCAATATAATGCATAACAAATAGATCAATAGATTTATGGATCAATAGAAAGGTGGTTGGATGGTGGTTTATTTACTGATTTTCCTGATTTACTGCCTTTAGGGTATGTAAAACATACCAATTTAATAAAAAATATGACTTGAATCAATAAGTTCAGTATATCAATAGATCAATAGATCAATAGAGCTACGGAATTGACAGGAGGGCTTATGGAGGGTCGTTTATTTATGATTTACTGCTTTTAGTGTATGTAAAACATGACAATTTTAATACAAAATATGACGAATCAATCCAGATCAATAGATCAAATAGATCAATAGATCAATAGATCACGAAAAGGGTAGGAGGGTGCTGGAGGACAGTTTGAGTATGATTGATTTACTGATACTGATTTACTGAATTTACTGCTTTTAGGGATGTAATTTTTTTTTTTTTAATTAATTTTTTTTTAAAATTTTTTTTTTTTAATTATTTTTTATTTTATTTTGGTTTATTTTTTTGCTGTATCGAGGATACATCATAAGAAAGATGTATTCCAAGTTCATCGTTCCATGTTAATATTTCAGGTTTGGGGGCTGGAAACCCCCCCTTTGGGGTGTACGATTATTTAACCCCTATATGATGTGGGTACCTTATACTGAAGGGTGTTATACCAAAGTTTCGTCGTTCATGTCAATATTTTAACAAGGTTTGGGGGCTGAGCGAGACAACCCCCCTTTGGGTGTTGGTAAAGTGCCTATTTAACTCCATATACGATGTGGGTACCTTATATAAGGGTGTATACCAAGTATCGTCGTTCTATGTCAATATCAGGTTTAGGGCTGGAGAACAGCACCCCTCCTGGGGTGGTATCGGTATTTACTCAATATATGATGTGGTACCTATATGTGAAGGCGAATAGGTGATATACCAAGGTTTCAGTTCTTCTACAGTCAATATCTCAGGTTTGGGGCCCAGCACTCCCCCCTAGGGGTGCATGGACCACGTACACCTCGTTCTAATCGACGAGTTACGTCACCCCCTATGGGGTGTCAAGTTTGAGAGAGATTCCAATGTTGCAAACTTATCTGTTAACTAAGTGAGTGTGACGTGCGGGCGGTGCGGAAGCGGTGCGGACGGTGCGCTGCGGTGCGCGCGGGGCCAACAACCGGTGCGGGAATATACACGTCAATAAAAAATAATATTCGGCTCAATTAAACATTATTATTTATTTAAGTTATTATGTTATTATTAATTTATTGATTATTATAATTTATTATAATTAATTAATTATTAATAATTATTTCCATTAATTATTAACTTTATTGTTTCGAAAAAAAAACTGCCGTGATTTTTCGCTCGATAGAAGGGAACGGAAATTCCCCTTCCGGCCGTCGATCGTTACTTTCCGTTTCCACTGTCCGGCCTGCAATATTCCTCTTTGGTACTACTAAGAAACCCCTCACTTTATGTCGCTGCCACTCTTTCATTAATTCGAGTTCGATACCCATTAATTTATATTATTATATTATTATTATTATTATATTATATATGTATTAATATATTATTATATTATATTGATATTATTTGAGGTTATTATATTATTATTATTATTATTGATTATTATTATTATATTTTAAATAGTAATAATTTATATTACAGTGCTTCATTATTAAATGACAACACAAGAATTACTCTATCATATTGAAAATGTGATGCATGTTTTGAAATACTTTCTCGAAAACATTGATTAAAAAACATTTTCAAGCTGTTTGATATTTGAAACAGAAACTTTACATTTCTGTTTAATTAATATGAAGATATTGAGACAATGTCTTCCTGTTACAGAATCAATGATAAGTGTGAAATGAAAACCAAAGAAATTGCAATATGTTTCTTTGATATTTCTAACCAAGCAAAGAGAGGAAGCTTCATGTAGCCGGTAGACACATTACTCACCAAAGTTTTCGTAAAGTGATTACATAACAGTCTGATTATCAATTAAAAATTTTAACAAATTATAAAAATAAATTTGATCGAATACCAGTCACATTTGGAATCTGATACGGATATCTAGCATCCATCTTACCTCGTATTCAAGAGATATATTTCACCAATTCTAAAAAAAGTCTGTAAACAAACTCATAATTGATAAAAAGGGGTGAAAAGAATATCAGATCTGCTTACTGAGTGTTCAGTTCAATCATAACTACACATTCCAAATGGAGATATTATATATATATAATATTACATATATCTCTCTCTATGTTTTTTAATATATATATATATATATAGTATATATATATATATATATATATATATATACTATATATATATGATATATATATATATATAGTATATATAGACCTTATTTTTAGATGTAAGGGAGAACGGTAAGAACATATGACGATATGGAGGGTACTCCGAGAACAACAGCTTTACCCGTACCATATACAACGCGTGCAGACACTGACAAGAGGATGATTTACACGAAAAACCGTTCGGTTTTGTAATCGTATTGCTTACCAACAATTTGTATCTGCTGTGTTATTAACAACAATCTGCGAATCTCCAAAATGGAAATAGTTACTTTTCAGAAACACCACATGAATATTGGAGGAAAAATTCTATGACATCCTGGCAATCAAGAATCAACATTGATTCGGTTGTGAATGTATGTGCAGAAATAGTCGGCGACAATTCTTCAATCCAGGTGTGGAGTTGAGTTGGAATCACACGCAGTCAAGAGTCGGTAATTTTGAGAGGTGCAGCGGAGTCGTTAATTTATCAAGCTGATAGTAGAGTTGGGTCAGAAAATTGTGAACTGTGAAGTTGTGAATGTGACTCTGTGGAGTGACTTCAATCCACTTCAAACAAGTTCAGCGACTTGCGACTTCACAGCACAAAAGGCAATTGCAAACTTCGAAGTTTTTAACCTGCAAACTATTTTTCTTAATTGGATTAAACTCTAAATAAATTTCAACTTTCAAGCTCTTATACTATCATTTTAATTATTCTGAAGAAAAAAGAAATCCATGGTACGAAGAGAAATTTTCTCTCATTGACATTGGTATTCTACAAGCTGCTGTTTATGTTGATCCTATCTACAGGGTAGCTTAACTTAAAGATCAACAACAAAAAGCTAAATCATGCCTTTTACAACGTGACCATTTAAAAAGGATACATTCTCGGACATATCTTAATTTATGAAACTAACAGCTACCCCTTAGTCCTTTTCAGGTCATTCTCAGAAACTCAGAATATGAGTATGAAAAACTTCTAGATATTGAAGAGCTTAGTCGAAAGGGTCGACGGGTTCAAGAAAAAGGCAAGGTCCTTCCTATCCTTTACACAATATTCCATCAGTTTAAACAAGTGTTTCTTTGCTGAACTGAAAGAAGTTGAAAAATTGATATAACTTAGAAGCTTAAATTAGAGAAGAGTCCATCAAAAAGTATCCAAACATTGTACAAAAAGGCTGCAATTGCTGTTATTGCTCTACCTCCAACGCAAGTTAGCGTTGAATGGCTTTTTCTGCTCTTCGCATTATAAATCAGACCTAAGAGGAAAAATAAAGGAGGACCTGGCAGATGATATTCTATTTTTAAAAACTAGTTCGATTTCATGAGTAGAACCACTAAGCAACTTAAAACAGAAAGAAATAGCATTATAATATATATATATATATATATATAGATAAATTAATATATATATATATATAATATATAATAATAATATATATATTATATATATATATATATATATATATATTATAAATATAATATATATAGATATTATTATATATATAATTGTAATCTTTTAAACTAAAAGGGAAGTTAACAAAAAACTAAATCCATGAAATCTCTCTATTATAATTGATTATTGAAGAATTTAATGTATTGCATTAAAATGATGCACCAAACTAAAGTTAAAATGAAGTTCTTTTTACTTAGAATGTGTAACTGCAGTTTTTAGTTACCTACTGGTAAATATTTTAAAATTGGTGATCATGAAATTAAATGCATTGATATGGTTCGTAACTTCTTAATTTTGAAGAATTCACAGTTTATACACTATACAATCTAGAAGCACAATAACTGGTTTGCGTGAGCCGCATGACATGTATCTGTTAGTTAGTTAGGATAAGTTAGCAAAAATGTTTCATTACCTTTTTTTTTAACTTATATGAAAATGGACTGTTTTATTAATTAATTAGTCCCTGAACATTTCCCTTTTCAGTAGGATGGAGTTGGAGTCTAAAATTTTTCAGGGGTGTGGAGTCGGAGTCGGAGTAGATAATTTTCAAGAGGTCGAAGTCGGAGTCGGAGTTGGAGTCGGTAATTTTCAAGAGGGTGAAGTCAGAGTCGGAGTTGAAGTAGGAAAATTTTAAACCGACTCCAAAACCTTGTTCTCATCGGACCCGTTTTTCTTGATCAGAGGTTAACAGGTGAGGTATATGCGGATTTCCTTAACTATCAACTACCTGACCTACCTGAGTTACGTTCCGCTTGATATTTGTTCGTCGCCATGTGTTTCTGAGGCGGTGAAAACCCACTCCTCTTCCAGTCGCAGGAGCCATAAATCCTAGAACGCCGAGATTTGCCACACAAATGGATAGGTCGGGGAGGACATACTAGCCTGGCCTGTCGCTCCCCTGGATTTAAATCCGTGGACTATGATTTATGAGCGCAAGTGGAACGATTGTGTAATCAGCACTCAATGCAGTGTGGGACGTTCTAGCGTGCACGTATGCAAGATGCCTGTCAACAGATCTTGACAAACAAAACCTGAAATATTCGAAAGAGTACGGCCAGTGGTTACCGATACGTTGGATTGCAAACATGTATTGAGAAGGGATTTAGCCAAATTTCGAGCACTTTCTTATGAGTATAACGGTTTGCCGGGATAATGGATAATGTCGTTTGTGCTTGTAACATCGAAACGAAGTATGTTAAAACACAAGTCAAGGACGATTAATTTCATTGGTTTTTGTGCACCCTATCCATCCCAAAGTAGGACACCAACATGTTACGAAAACAATATATATATATATATATATATATATATATATATATATTATAATACTATATATATATATATATAATTATATAATTATATAATATATAATATATACCTTATATATAATATAATATTATACAATATATATACTTTAGAATTTCCACAAACTGATAACTATGTTTTCAATTTTGCAATCAAAGTTGACCAATACCTAATTCTTGAGAGGGAACACATTCATACTGCATTTTGGTTCGAGTAATAATCTTTTGAGTAATTTTAATGAGTATTTCAAAGTATTTAAATGGAAAGTATTTCGATAAATTAGACGGAACAAGTCCGTAATCGGCTCGCTATACACTCGACAAAATGAGAAATTCTCCGCGATGAAAATGTACAAACTTCAATTGATGCTGACACGCTGCTTGGCATCATTTGGTACTTGCTGAAGACGCCTGGAACCGAAATGGTACTTGTTTGAAACGCTTCTAAACCTTTTTGGTACCTTGCTGAAACGCTTTTGAACGTATTGTTGTGCGAAAACACTCCGGAAGGCATTGGTGTTTTTTGGAATTAGTGCTTAACTTCTTTTATAATTCTGAAACGAGCAAAAACACATTTCGTACTTGCTGGATCGCGCCTGATCGTATATGGAATTTGCTTGAACGCGCCTTAATTCTTTTGGTATTTACTGGAACGAATCGATTGATTGGTATTTGTTGGAACGCTCTTGAACCACAATTGATTTTGAGGGATGCGCCGAGCGTATTAGGCGTACAACACAAATTTCATGCCATTCAGTCTTTTATTCAAAAGACAAATTGTAATTTAACTTTAAAAAATACTCCCTGCTGGATTTTTATTATTCATAGTTATTGCTTATTTATTTAGTAATATAATAAATATTATGAAACTGGTATGGAAACTCTTAGCCAAACTATACCTAAATGCAATATTGGTTGAATTACATGAAAAACATTATATTTATTAATAACTAAATTATTTAATTTATAATTTATTCAATTTATAACATATATATATATATATTATATTATATATATATATATATATATATATATAACATATTATAATATATATTATATATATATATATTATATATATATTATATCGTAAAAGTACTTTAACGCCCACACGGAAACGGGAGCTCGGATCAAAAAAAGAATTTCACAGGTAGCCACTATGATACATAAATAGACATTTTAGGGTCTAAATGAAAAAAAAATTCATAATTTTTCAAAACTTACAATAGCTACAGCGAAATGAAATACATTTTGGAATCCTGGTAAAATTTAGTAAAGAAAAATGTAAAAAAAAAAAAAAATATTTGGGTAATAATTATAGTAATATGAGGAGAAAAAGCCTATTTAAGACCTTTTATTCGTTACTTCGTTAAAATAAATAGACTGCTAGTATAGTTTGTTTTGTTTTTTTTAATTAAAGAAATACCCCAAGGGTATTTTAAAAAAAAAAAAAAAAAACCCCGCCACGATGGCAGGAGTCGGGGTGCTCTCGTCCTTCCGGAACTACGTTTAGTAGACTATTTCCCCCCCTCGGATGGTCGTGTTCTCGGAACCCCCCTCTGGTAATTTGTCTCTCCTGCTCTCTCCCACCCCTACGGGGTATGGAAAAACGTCCCCCCCTGTGGCCTTCTCTCGAGCCCCCTACATTGCCATGAATACCTTTACAAATAAATATATATATAAATTTCTTCCCCTAGAAACAGGTATATATATATAATATAAAAAAAGAAAAAAAGTTCATTTCGACCTAGAACATCTATTTATGTATCATAGATGCACCTGTGTATATTAATGATCTATAGCTCCCGTTCTTGGGCGTTTAAGTAACTTTTCTCTATATTTTATAGTATATATATATTATATATTATATATATATATATTATATACATATAGAATATATATATATTATATGATATATATATAAATATCATATATAAATTATATATATATATATATATATATATAAAAATATATTATATATTATTATATAATAATATATATATATATATATATATATATTATATTATATATATATAAATATAGTATAAGAAGAGTTTGAATACTTTCAGGAATATTTATTTTATTTAGCTATTTATTAATTTTATTGTTAGACGAAGAATGCTTTAGATAAATTAGTTACCCCTTTTGTAATTAATTTTATTAACTTTAATATTAAAAATTATAATTAATATGTTTGTTTATTCTTTGTCACTAATAACCTTATCATTGTATTGTTTTAATTTGATTCAGTATATTAACGACTTTATTTCAGTGTGGGAAATTATTTTCTAAAAGTGACCTTTTCGGCCATTTTGTGATTTATCAGCAGCCGTATGCTTACTTTGACACTAATTTTATTCATTCATTATTATATTAGAATTTTTATCAAATTGTGTTTTAAAACGTTTTAAAATTATTAGTTAACTTTTTTGTATTAACATGTATTTTATGAGCCTATAGAGTCCATTTTATGTATTTTGTTATTATTATCATTATTATTATTATTATATTATCAAGAAGCAGGCAGAGAACAGAATAGAAATTATGCTATTGTCGTTAAAACCTAGTTTCTTAGTGTTTTAAGTTTCTGCTCAGTTGTTTAACGTTATATTTTATTTTTTAAAATATAATATGCTAAGGTATCGCGTTGGTGGGAACTTGTAAGTGATATTTCCCTCTAGCACATGGCATTGCAGTACCAATATTTAAAAGATAAAGCGGTATTTATTTTTAAAGCTAATATATTAATTCTAAAAGCAAGTTATATTAGGAAGAAACTTTTTTTTTATTTTCTTTTAGCAATTTATGGTTACACTAAATTTTCTTAATAAATTGATCAGGTCTGACCAGCCAAGAGAAAACTTACGGCACCTCCCCAAGCTAAAAAGGAAAAAGTGTACTGTTCCTTACTTGATTCTATTTTTACCAGTCAAATGAAGCATTAAAGACTGTTGCCACAGTTCTTGTTACTTTCCTGACGCTTTACAGGACATT
>JABUQX010108929.1:15000-17500 GCA_015478945.1 Trachelipus rathkii | reverse complement strand
GGAGGAGGAGAGAGAAAGATTTTGGGGTGAGTTGAATGAATGTTGGGAAAGTTTCGGGGTAAATGATAAAATTTGTTTATTAGGAGATTTGAATGCAGGAGTGGGAAGAGAGGAGATGGGGAGAATTATAGGTCCATTTGGGGTAGGGGAAAGGAATGATAATGGAGAAAGTCTGTTAGAATTGTGTGTTGATAGAAGAATGATA
The DNA here is from genome assembly GCA_015478945.1 of Trachelipus rathkii. NCBI lineage: Eukaryota > Metazoa > Arthropoda > Malacostraca > Isopoda > Trachelipodidae > Trachelipus > Trachelipus rathkii. Next base: position 17,295 of record JABUQX010108929.1, on the reverse strand, counting down.
ATTGGGAATACTTGGTTCAAGAAAAGTGAAAATCATAAGTATACATGGAAGAGTGAGATAACGGGGGGAGGGCGATATTGGATTATGTGTGTATAAATAGAAAGGATAGGGGCAGATTACTAGATGTAAATGTATTCAGAGGGGCAGGTAGGGGGTTATCTGATCACTATTTGGTGGTTGCTAGATTAAGGGTAGGGGGAGAGGTAACGGTTAGGGAAAGAGAAAATAAGAGGAGAATAGAAGTCATAAAGGTGGAAAAATTAGATGAGGCAATGTGTAGGAGGGAGTTTATGAGGGGTATGGAGGATAAGTGGAGGGACGTGAGAGGGACGGAAATTAGGGAAGTGGAGGAGGAGTGGATGAGATTTAAAGAGACAATTTGTGAAGAGGCCAGAAGGATATGTGGAGTAAAAAGGGTGGGAGCAAGTAGAAGGAAAGGAAGTGAATGGTGGAGTGAGGAGGTGAAAGAGTTGGTGAAAAAGAAAAAAGAGGTTTATGTGAAATGGTTGGGGAATAGGAGAAGGGTAGCTGGGAGGAATATAGAGAGGTTAGAGTGGAAGCAAAGAGGTCAATGGAGAGGGCGAAGAGAAATGCAAATAATGAATGGTGCAGAAAAGTGACAGAAAATTTTGAAACAGGGGAGCAAGATATTCTGGAAAGAAGTAAATAAAAAAGGAAAGAAGATGGAGGAGGGGGTTAGGAGAGAGGGTTAAGGGAGGGGAAGGGGAATGGATAGGAGGGGAGGATAAGGTGAGGAAAAGATGGGGGGAATATTTTAGAGGATTATTGAATGAAATGGGTGGGAGAGATGAGGATGATTTACAAGAGGTGAGGGTGGGGGGGGAAGTGGGGCAGGAAGGGGATTTGGAAATACAAATGGATGAAATTATTAGGGCGTTAACTAAAGGAAAAAAAGGAAAGTCCACAGGTCTAGATGGTGTGAGTATGGAAATGTTACAGATGGGAGGCAGAGGGGTGGAGGAATGGCTGTATAGGTTATATAATTTATGTTGGAGGAGGGGAGAGGTTCCACAGGATTGGGAGGATGGTTGTTGGAGGGGATAGGATGGAGTGTGGGAATTATAGAGGTATTTGTCTTTTGAGTGTAGTAGGGAAAGTGTATGGAAGAATACTAATTGAGAGGGTGAGAGATTTAACGGAGGAGAGATTGGGGGAAGAACAAGGAGGATTTAGGGTGGGAAGGGGGTGTGTGGATCAAGTATTCACGATGAAGATGCTTGTGGAGAAAGGTATAGAAAGGAAAGGGAAAGTGTACGGGTGTTTTCTTGATCTTGAGAAAGCATATCATAGAGTGAAGAGGGGGGAATTATGGAAGGTGCTGGAGGAATTTGGAGTAGGGGGTAAATTAGTTAAAGGTATTAGGGCCTTTTATAGGAATAGCAGAATGTGTGTGAGAGTATTAGGGGGGGAGAGTGAGATGTTTGGGGTAAAGAGAGGGTTAAGATAGGGATGTGTAATGTCACCGTGGCTTTTCAATTTATTTATGGAGAGTGTCTGCAGAGGAATGATGAGGGAGGGGAGAGGGGTGGAATTGATGGATAGGGGTGATAGATGGGAAGTGAACATGATACTATTTGCGGATGATACTGCCTTAGTGGCGAAGAATTCAGAAGGGCTGTAGTATTTGGTGAAGGAGTTTGAGAGGGTGTGTGGACAAAAGGGTCTTAGGATAAACCCAGGAAAGAGTAAAGTGTTAGTGTTTGAGGAGGATGAAACAGATGAGGGGATGGGGTTAGAGATTAGAGTAGGAGGTGTAGTATTAGAAGAAGTAAAGGTTTTCAGATATTTAGGGATGGATTTGGGTAAGGAAGGAGGGATGAAGGAAGAGATAGATCACAGAGTAGGAGAAGGAATGAGAGCATTGAGTGGTCTGAGGGAATTATGGAAAGGGGGGATTTATCACATAAACTTAAGATAAGTATGTTTGAAAAAATATGTGTTCCAGCGGTACTATATGGGTGTGAAACATGGGGGTTGAATGCTAGGTCCAAGAAGAAGTTGGAAGTGTTTGAGATGAAAGGGTTGAGAGCGGTATGTGGGGTTAGTAAAAGAGAGAGGATTAGGAATAGGGTGATAAGAGAGAGATGTGATTGGAAGAATGGTTTGGTGAGAAGAGCGGAGAAGGGAATGTTAAGATGGTTTGGACATCTGGAGAGAATGGAGGAACAGAGGGTGGTTAGGAGAGTTTGGGAGGCGGAGGGGATAGGAAGAAGAGGAAGGGGGAGACCGAGAAGAAGGTGGATGGATGGAATAAAGGAAATGCTGGAAGAGAGA
>JABUQX010108929.1:0-2500 GCA_015478945.1 Trachelipus rathkii | reverse complement strand
CTCATCAGACGAGAGTATCCGTTGTCGCGTTTGCATGATGTAGGTTGATTTGAAGGCAGCCTAGATACCTTTTGCTTTCCATTTCGTCGAATTAGGTTTGGGGCTCCAATTTGGTTCCCTCAACGAAATCAACGATCGAGAGCATTCCGACGCCTGGTGGCAGCCTTGATTGGCACTGCCTCTTTTTTTCGGCTGGACTCCAGAGGTTGTCGCCTTTCCTAAATCAGCTGAGGCATTCCCATCCCACACCTGAAGTGTGTTTCATTTCTGTTCGTTTTCTAGAATGGGTCATTCCGCCATGTTTCACCGCCTTGGTACTCCTCTTGCTTCTATCAGGGATGAGGAGTAAATTTCCATCCGTTGGTTTTCCGCCCCTCCTTCTAAGTTTCACACTGTCAAATTTATAGCTGAGATCATAGTTTATAGATCTCAGCTTAGCTTCGGAGTGCTGGTCCAGAGAATGGACAAGTTGCACTGTTTTGCCCCTGTCTTCCCTCCTCAGGAGCTTCCACTCCTCCACTTTCAAACCGTGGATCTGTGCTTTGACAAAGGCAAGAATTCTATCACTCTTGTCCTTTGCACTACTTGGAAAGAAACCAATTAGCACTATTGGCCGAGGGATTTTATCTCCCTCTACTGTCCTCAAATTTGCTCCCTCCCAAGGCTTCAGTCGCTCAACAGTGAGTTTCAACCACTCGGTCGTGGCCTCATCATCACAGCTGAAAAGCACCCAGCCTGGTTTGAGAACAGAGCAGGGGAAACTTGGCAATATGGTACAGCCATCTGACCCCACAATTCTGTTCAAAACTTTTTGTATGGACTTTAATTGATTCATTGACAAGATCTCTTTTGGATAGCCTTTGGAGACTATTCCTATTTTTATTCCATTCGGATTGTGACTAGGATCAATGTAGGTACTTGCGCTCCTCCAACCGCTCCCAGCACTGGGTCTCTTTGGAATCCCTTCTGGTGTAGAATCGCTAGGACGCGCTCTTTTTCTGCACGCGGAGGGCCAATAGGCACAAGAACTAGCTTTCCGGCCACCTGTACCTCTTCTTGTCCGCGCCTGAGAGGTGCTGCGGGGTTAGACGGAGCCTTTGAACCGACTTTTCAATGTTGGTTGATAAATCTCCCAAGGGAGGTATATCGGACATATTGGGTTCCTCTTTCGCCCCCCTGACAGAGACTGTGAGGTCCTTTTCAGCTGGTGTTTCAGAGGATTCGAGTGGAGTTATAAAAACCTCTATGGTTGGTTCGCTTAAGCTGATGCCCTCCTGTAAAAGTTTTGTATCAATATCCACATGTCATTGATAAAGCAAGGTGTTATACGGTCACCCGCAGCAAGGCCTCGCTTTGCTGCGGGAAGGCTAGATTTAAACAAGAGGTCGCCTGATATCCAGAGATCGCATACTAGGGAACGAATTAACTCCGGCTATACATCCATTTGCGAATACTGTTCTACCATAGATTTTAGGGGGGGGGGGAATCATCTTAGTTCTTTTTCCCAGAGACCACTGCTCCCCAAAGGTAGCAGATTCAAGACCTGAAAGGTCCCGGGTTAGATTAAACCCCTCCACCACTCTTGATGTTGTTGTTATCATCAGTGTTGTTGTTGTTATTGTTGTTATTGTTGTTGTTGCTGTTGCTGCTGTTGTTGTTGTTGTTATTATTGTTGGTACAGTTGTTGCTGCTGTTGTTGCTGCTGCTGAAGTTCTTGCCTTTGCTGTTGTCATGTTGTTATTGCTGTCATATTGTTGTTGTTTGTTGTTGTTGTTGCTGTGTTGTTGTGTTGTTTGTTTGTTGTGTGTTGTTGTTGTTGTTGTATGTCGCTACCGCTTTTGTTGTTGTTGTTGTTGTGTTGTTGTTGTTGTTGTTGTTGTTGTTGTTGTTGTTGTTGTTGTTGTTGTTGTTGTTGTTGTTGTTGTTGTTGCTTTTAGTGGTGGTGGGGTTTTCATTATTTTCGTTGTTGTTATTGTTATGTTGTGTTAGTTACTATATATATATATATTATATATATAATATATATATATATATATTAGCTATTATATATATATATTATATATATTATATATATACAATATAGATATATATATATATATATATATAATATATATATATTTAAATATTATATAATATATATATATATATATATATAATATATATATATATAATATATATATATATATATATATATATTATATAATATATATATATATATATATATAATATATATATAATATATATATATATATATATTATATATCAGTGTCTCTCTCTCTCTCACACTCTCTCTCTCTTTCTCTCTCTCTCTAAATATATATATATATATATACTATATATATATAATATATATATATATAATATATTATATATACTATATATTATATATAATATATATATATATATTATATATAACTATATATATTTTATATATATATATATATATATATATAGATATAAGTATATATATATATAACTATATATATATATATATCTCTCT
>JABUQX010108928.1:0-33089 GCA_015478945.1 Trachelipus rathkii | reverse complement strand
TATATATATATATATATATATATATATATACTAAATATATATATATATATATATATATTATATTATATAAATAATATATATATATTTTATATATATATTTATATTATATTATATATATATATATATATATATATATATATATATTATATATATAATTATATATATATATTATATATATATATATATTATATTTATATATATATAGATTATATATTTATTATATTATATATTATATTAATTAATATATATAATAATATATATATATATATATAATATATTATATATATATAATATATTATATATATATATATATATAATATATATATATATATATTATATATATATTATATATATACTATATTATAAAATAATTGGAAATGTGAAAGTTGAAAATTATAGACAACGAACTTATTTTTATGTCATTTATTTTAAACTGGAACGAATTTATAATCGTATAAAGAATGGTGTGTCAACTAATAAAAAAAATTTCTTCTTCTTTCAGAAGAGAGTTTTTTTTTCAACTCTTGTAAGAAGAGATTGACAAACATCCTTGTGTGCAATTTATCAGCTTTTAACAGTGGTATTGCTGCTGTTCGTATAGAAACAACTTTTGGCTAAAGATTTGAACTCTAAAATTATAGTTTGATTGGTATGTCTGGAATAGAAGTGGTTTGTTTTTTACTTGTAATTTTTGTATTTCTATTTATGCTTTTCCCTTTTGATATTCGTTTGGAATCTCATTTGTCTTTCTGAATCTATGGATGGACTTCAAAATTGATTTGCAAGTATAAATGGAATATTAATTAATATAAAATTCGACGTACAAGTCGAGCCAAGATTTTGGTTAAGAAATTTGGTGTTTCACCACTTTCTTTATGTAAGTTGATCCTCCACTCCACGAACCATCTAGTCAAGGAAATAAATCTATCTCCACCGTTTTACTTCATTAGGCTACCAATACGTTTCCAGTTATAAGAATCCAATGAAAAGCAAATAAATTATGATGATGTCTTTAATCTAAAAGTATTTTCTTATGCACGTGAAGCAAATAATAGTGCTGCAACATGTCAATTCGGAATTTATGAAAAGATTGTTTGAGACTGGAAAAGGGAAATGTCACAGTTTAAGTGTGCGCTTCGAGACAAACCTTGTTAAATGTTTGTTTACGAGGATTTTATTCATCCTTATGATGGGCATCCAGTTTATCTTTGGTTATGAGATTCTTCTCATTTCTTTTGATGAGGAACATTACCTCTTGAATTATGGGTCTCATTCATCCTTGATCAAGTAGTCCTAGTTTTTACCCATACTTGGATGTAGGTATTTTTATTTTATTTACTTGGACAACAGGGGCACATTTATTCTTTGTTATAGATTTCGTATTAGCTCTTAATAAATACAAGATGTCATTTTTTTTATGTGCTTTTGACATTTTGTAGAAACTAATAGGAGTCGATATATATACTTTGGATGTTTTTTTTTTTAATAACTAAAAAATTAAAGGTAAATCCATCTAAAAAAAAATTTTTTTTTTTAAAAGATATTTCATTTCATTTTGTGTGCCATAAAATAATCCAAAAATATCAAGAAAAAACCCAATATTTAAGCAAAGTGTATGCTTTGTCACAATTAATTTTTTTCGTATGTGTTTTGTAACTCTTCAATATTCCTTCGTGACCGTCCATGGATTTTATCTTCATCTTCCAGATACGATTGATCTTAAATGTGTACAATATGAGGTGAATCGTTAAAAAAGGACTTTTGAAATCCATTGTAAAACCCAAGTAGGTGTAACTGGTACATATATACACACCTCTTCTGTCGTCTTTCAAATAACAAAGCATGTAATTGAGGGACAAAAGTTTTGCTGAGTGATTGGACTGAAGGAAAAATGGAGAAATAATTTTTTTTCTCTTTTTTCTATGTGTCTTGTTCGTCTTCATATTTCAGAGATTTATTTATATGTTAGTGCGAAGGAATTTAAGGTAATTTGTTTTTATTTGTTAGTCTTTATTAAGATTGATAAAAACATGATTTTATACGCCACATTATATATATATATATATATATATATATATATATATATATACTATATATATATATTATATATTATATATATATATTATATATAATTCGTGCGTATAAATCATTGTTTTTAATCTAATCTTAATAAGACTAACAAAAAAACAAATCCTAAAATTACCTTCACTAACAAATATAATTCTGAAATATGAACGAACGCACAAATAGAAAAATAAATAACATACAAAGAGGTCAGAGATACAATATTCCTCGATCTAACGATCTATGGACGGAATCTATGTATATCATGACAAATGAGGACGGGAACGGCTTCGTCGTCGCCAACCTATGTGTGTCGTGACCCTGTCCCAAACATGTCATCATATAGAGATATAGACTGCACCATCCATGAATGGTAATGGTTGCAAGAGACACTAGAAGAAATATGAAGGACAAATTAGGAGTCTGGAGTGTTCAATAAATTTAGAATAGATGAATATGAACGCCATGATGGTATTAATTAGATCAGTAGTTAGTTTGCCCTTTGATCATAAATTGATTCAAGAGTATGGTTGTATACCTTTATTGGTGGTAATTTGATTGCGTATAATTGTGTCCGTTCGAGTAGAGTTATATTTTGTATCCACAAAAGACCAGAAATCGCTGACCAGATTAAAAATACAAGTGATGAGGGGTAGGGACTGTAAGGATGTTTGTTTACTGATTATTAATATAACTGAGTCATATTTATCAAAGATTGATAAAATGTGATAGATAAAACTTATCATTCACCATTTTATAATCCTTCATCCAATCAGTCTCAGCAAACTTTGTCTCCTCAATTACTGCTTTGTTAATTTGAAGACGCAGAAGAGGTGTGGTACCAGTTACACTAAATGTCCTTTCCCGACCCTCAAAGATGTTTCCTTTTAACTTCACTTACTCTCAGAGTAGGAACTAAAAAATCAAACTTACTGGAAGATGAAGGATTGAAATCCATTTCGACGGTCAACGAAGGAATTATGTGAAGAGTTACCAACACATACGAAAAATTATTGTTACAAAGCATAACTTTGCTTATATAATGTTTGTTTGATATATTTTTTGGATTAGGTTTTCTTACGTCAAACACTCTTGACAAACAACACCTTTAAAAACAAATTTTTTTTTAATGAATATCTTAAATTTTTTTTATTAAAAAAAAAAAATCCAAGTATAATGAATTACTTAAATTCTATACTTCCTCAACTTTTCCCCATTATGACACCTAGCAAGACAAAGCAACATACTGATATTTATAGAACTATGACGAATTCCTATAACCAAGAGAGTATACACTGGTGCCTTTGGTCAAGGATTAAAATTAAGAACCTACATCAAGAGTGGCTAACCCTGGTTGCCCTACTTGATCAAGGATGAATGAGGACCATAATTCAAGAGTGGTAAATGGTTTCCGTCATCAAAGATGTAAATGAGAAGAATCTCTAAATCCGAGATAAACGATGCCATGATAAGGATGAATTAAATCCTCCTGTAACAACATTTAAACAAGGTTTATCTCGAAGCGCAGACACTTAAACTGTGAATTCCCTTTTTCAGTTCAACAGCTTTTCATTAATTCTCGAAATTGCAAGTGTTTGCAGCAACTTTTGGTTTGTTTTACCGTGCCATAAGAAAATCTTTTAGATTAAGAATTATCATTAAATTTATTTGCTTTTACATGGGTTTCTTATAACAGGAACGTTTGTAGCCCAATGAAGTAAAACGGTGGAGATAGGATTTATTTCCTTGCTAGATGGTTAGTGATGTGGAAGATCCGTTCTTCATAAAGAAAGTGGTGAAACACAAATTTCTAACAAATCTTGGCTGACTTGTACATCGAATTTATAGTAATTAAATCTTCATTTTATACTTGCAAATCAATTTTGAAGTTCCATCTAATTGAAAGAAAATGAGATTCAAAACCCATCCAAAAGGGAAAAGCATAAATAGAAATACAAAAATTACAAGTAAAAAAACAAACCACTTCTCTTCCAGACATACCAATCCAAACTATATATTTGGTAGAGTTTAAATCCTTAATAAGCCAAGTTTGTTCTATACGAAAAGCAGCAATACCACTGTTAAAAGCTGATAAATTCTGCGACACAAGGACTGTATTTGTTCATCTCTTCTTACAAGAGTATGATTAAAAAAAAACTCCTTTCTGAAGAGAAGAATTTTTTTTTTTATAGTTGACCACTTCTTTCAAGTCAAACTATGTTTCTTCGCAGTATGATTACAGTAATGTCATACTCAAACTAAGTATGTAGTCTTATGAATATTTTCACTTTCAACGGTGACTTTTCGAGTTTATATAATATATAATTATTATTACTGGTATATATCGATATACCGTATACTATATATATATATATAAGTATATTATATATATATATACTATATATATATATATATATATATTATATAATATAGTATATAATATATATATATATATATATATTATAATATTAATTAAATATATATATGTATATAGATATATTATATATAGTATAATATATATTACTAATTATAATATATTCACTATATATATATAATCTAGTATTAATAAAGTATAATAGTTATGTATATATTATCAGTGGCGGCTGCGTGGTCAAAATTCTTGAGTACGCAAAAACATATATATTATTATAATTATAATTTATAGTATATATTATATATAAGTATATATATTTATATATATATATTATATATATATATATTATATATTATATATATATTATTACATTTAGCGACAATGTAGAGAATGAATGGTTCCACATATTCTAACTTTTGAATTTCATAGGCCTACTACACTCGAAAAAGAATTTAGTAAATTTTACTGAAACTTAAATCGAATCGATTCAATATCCCAGTAGTTTACTACAAACTAACAAGCTCAATTTTTTACAAACCACAAAATAGTAATAATTAATATAATAAATAATATGAAAATCTTATTATAATAACTAAAACTCCCACAAAAATCACTTACATATTAATGATATAGAAACGGAAGCACTGCGATGTCCTGAGGCTCCAAAACAATCTTTAAATAGAATATCTCACAACAGTATATACTTTCTGGTTTGAGTCAATATTTTTCCTTTTATATATATATGATATGATCGATTTTGCTTTAACTTAACTATATTTGCTTGAAACAACCAAATATAGTTCTGTATTCGAAATGTAATTTCTTCGATCTGACTTTGTAAATTGATGATAAACTAGAATTGTCCAATACTAATGTATCTTATAACTAACATAATTCCTCAAAGGGCTGTACATCGGGCAAGAGCATCTTTTTTTACTTTGATAATATTCTTTGATATGCAATAGTTTTGGATTTGTTCTTCGAATAAATTTTCAAAAAAAACAATTTTTGAAAATTTTTAAAAATTTCTTTTGAGAGAGTATACGAAAAATTATCTAAGTAAAAAAGATGGCATCTGCCCGATTGTACCAGCCTGAAAATTTGATGGTGGTTAGATCGGAAGAGTAGGAGAGAAAAAAATATTTCAATTTTTCACTTGTTAAAATTTAAAAAAAATAAATGAGTTTGGAAAATTTTACTGAGCACAGAACTCAAAAATCGAAGAATGTATTCTTATCGTCACTTATTGTAGGAAATCGGACCAATCTACTGCATCTTTTCCAAGTATGAAATGCATCCAAAAAATTCTAAAAGTTGATATGAAAATATTTCTTTATTAAAATGGATTTGAAATTTGAAAATTCTGAAAAAAGATGACTACAGTCACAGGAAACCACCCGAAAATAACGTTTTAGAGGGAAAACAAGTGTATATATAGTAAAATCGGCCTGGGAAAAATCCGAATTTTATGTTCTTTTTAAAGGGGGTGAGAACTGGGATCAGCCCCAGCCAAAAGATTGGATCCTCCCCTTTGCTTGAAAAGAGTTTTGAAGAGATGGAAGCGGCGGTCATCGGCCATACCTGGTGGATAGAGTTAGATGTTGCAGGTGAGAAGATCATTTAATGAAAGTAACGAATTAATAGTAGGAGGATAGAGACGAACCTGAGAAACACCATACTATTGACAGAAAAAAGAAGAGAGAAGGCTCTTCTTCATCAACCACAAGCCGTATTGAGCAACTGAAGAAAGCTAGAATGAGTCAAAGCAAAGAGAAGGAGGAACCCAAAGAGGGAGCTTGGAGAGCAGTGGACGAATGCCATACCCGGTCAAATGCTTTTGATATGGTCAGGCGCCACCACGCAAGTTCTCCCGTAGTTTCTAAGAGCGGAAAACAATAAATCGGTTAAATAGAAAGCTATATTGCCAGTAGACCTTGAACGCCGAAGGCCGTACTGGCGATCGGAAAGAAGGTAATGAAATTCCAGATGGTCTAAGAAGTGAGAATTAAGAGGGTTTCAAGACTCTTAGACTGGAATACAAAGTGAGAGCTAAGCGATAGTTAGAAGGATCCAGAGCGCTTCCTTTTTCGGAATAGGTGGACATGTGCGTGCTCTTGAAACACTGAGGGAAAGTGCTAGTATTGACATAGTGAATAAACGTTGCATCGAGCTGGCGGCGCGTCAGCACCGTAAAACATTCCCTCAGATACTCGGGGAGGAATGCCTCCGGCCACCCCGCCTCCTAACGTCATAGACTCTGAGGGGCCATGGCACCCGATAAAGTAATCACAGGCAAAGACAGCGGACCACTTGAGAGGAAGAATAGGCATTTAGGAGGAGGAGAGGAGAATGCCAGAATTCGTCCAGGGTTTGAGTTTAGAGGAACAATAGGAGGCGAGAGATCTTGGCCTTTTCGTGGAGAGTTAAGGCAAGAATCCATAGATCGATAAGAGGAGGATTTGATGATTTGTAGACGTGTTAGAGATGTTTTTGCAAGTGGCCAGAAAGATTTGTCAGTAGAGGAGAACCAAGGAGGTTAGGGCACTTTCATTTGATGAAAAGCCCACTTTGCTCGTCGAAGAGTATTTCTGCAACGATTCAGCTAAATAGAAAATAGCGAGAAGTGATAGGAAAACGAAGGGATTATTTCCATACAATACGCGCTGTCTCTGCCTTGAATGGCCTAGAACAAGCACGGATCGAACCATGGATTATTGAGGAGAGAAAGATATTTAGTCGAAAGGAATGAACCTGTTCATCCCGTCAACGATACAGCTCCCACCTTAGTGCAGAAGCCGAAGCGTCATCAGAGTCAAAGCAGTCATTCCAATTATTTTTAGCGTAGAAGCGACGCAAGGCCCCCCCAATCGCCCAATCAAAGTGCCATAAAAAAACGCATAGGGCAGGATGGAAGCGTGTTGGAGAGACAAGTATTGAATATTAACCAGATATAGGTTGTTGGTCAGATTTACCGATAGGAGCGAAACTGGTGTATTTTAAGACTATCGGCAGAATCTGAAGCGTCAAGTGTGTTCAAGAATTGGTTTTGACGATCCGGAATGTGTGCTAGTGTCCTCTTTGAATTAGGCTTAGCTTCCTAGATGAGCGTTCGCGAGAATGCTGAAGTGATTTCGGCTCCCTCCCCACCAAAAAATCATATGAGAGGGACCCCAACCATCCAGTGTTGTTACATTGAAATTTCCTAAAGAAGGACTCATGTATTTGGAGGGAGAATCTAACAGTTCTCCGTTGAGAGTAGTAAGATATTCAAAGAAAGAGTGAAATCCTTGTTCTATTAGCGAGAACAGTAGTCGAGCACAGATTCATGTGAGTAGAAAGGAAGAACAGATGTGAGCCACAGAACATCGAGAGTTAGGAGATTCGAGATTCAGAGACGTGTTACAGGAGTTATTAATGTTTACACGGCCCACACCTCCACCCTTTGGCCGGGGAAATTATGAAATGAAGTTATACTTCACCTATCACCAATTATACCTTTAACATTACTGCTATATACTATATACATATTATATATAATAACTATATATAATTAATATATATTATATCATATATATATATATATATATAATTATATATAATATATATATATTAACTATATATATATATATATATACTATATATCATATATCAGTACCTTCTAAGTAAGATTTACTGCCCTTCTCGGGAATTTGACGACCCATGCTATACTGTTCTTGAATCCATTATTTTTGGGTTGGAGGTCAGTGTTAAAACTCGGGTATATTCTCATTCGCAACATGGCAGTGGTTCCCAATCCCGGAGAAGGCCAGTAATTCTTACTCTTCCCACTTTGGTATTCTTATTACCTTAATATAATATGCGAAAAAATACTGCAATATTCTAACATCTACATTGATAAATATTTGAATAATTTTTCAGAATTAGAAAGCTAGTATATTTATACTATGAAGGGAAGCTCGGTTGAACTTTACGTGTTTCATTGAATCCAACTTGTTTTGGGCTTGGGGATGTCCAGATGCGTAAAGCATAGGGTAGTATTGTTCACCATTCGGCAATCATGGCGGTTGGTCATCCGCCGAGAAAGCAATAACATTCTTCAACCCTTCCCATTAATTGTTCTTCCTTTATTATATATATATATATCATAGAATATATAGTATATATACTTATATATATATAATATATGATAATATATAATTATATATATTTACTAGTTATATATATAGTATATATAGTATAAACATATATAGTTAGTATATACGTCTATATAACTATATATATCTAAATACTAATATAATATATACTACTATTATATTGATAGTATATTATACTATATATAATATATATTATCTATAATAATATTATATATAATACTATGATATCTATACTATGCTATACGTAAGCATATATATAATATATATTATATATATTATATATTAGTATAATAGTTAGTATATATATATATATATAATATATATAGTATATATATTATTAATACTTATTATATATATATATAGTCATAATAGCTTATAATAATCATACGTCAATTTACTTTACACAACTGAACATAAGGACTTAATTTCCAATTGTCAGTAATTATCTAATCGTAGCATCCCAATCACTTGAAATATTGTGTCAAAAAAAATTCACGGGAAAGTTTACGGTGAAAATAAGAGCGAAATTTCGGATCAAATTCTGTATTTCGCGAAGGAAAACAATCCAATAACATTTAATACTTGTAGGTGACATATTATTGGCGCTCCTAATTCTAGAATCCATTAATTTATCTCTGAATGATTAACAATTCCTGTGATAATGTACAAATACATACTAAACTGTAACTATATTTTATATAGAGTAGTATAACTATAATACATATATAGTTATAATATATATTTATATATATATGAATATATTATATTATCTTATATATATATTATTTTATATAAGAAAATCTATATAACTTCATACATATATATATATCTAGATATAAATCAGGACTCTAATATATATATATATATATATTTAATATCGTAATGAAGTATATTATAGATATATATAATATATATAAATAATATACTATATATATATGTAGCTTTTATTTATATATATATTATATAGTATATATATTATAGTACATAAATATGATCTATTATACATATAATATAAATATTAGGTAGTAATACTACAGTATTCATATATTATGATATAAAATATATATATATAATATATCATATAATATATATACTCTTATATATATATATAATCTATATTATATATATTTATATATATATTATATATTATATATATATAATATATATCATATCAATAATATATATATAGTATATTATATATATATATACTATTATGATATATATATAAAATTATATAGATATATATATTTATATATATACTCTTATATATATTACTTAGAGTATCCTATATTACTATATTATATAATAGTATATTATATATTAATAATATATATAAATAATTTATATAAGTATACTATATATATATTATATAGATTATAATATATATAGATAACATTAATATAATTTCTTATATAATATGTATATATATAAATTTATAGTACATATATATATATACTATATAATATAAATAGTAATATACCTATATTATGTTACTATACTATATACCATATACTATATATATATACTTATATATATAGTATATATATAATAATCTATATATATACATCATATATATATTATATATTGATTATTAAAGCTTATTATATGTATATACTATTATATATATATATCTATATATAATATAATATATATATGATATATAAAGTCATAATAGTATATATATTATATATACTAGTATATAGGTTCGGTAGTTACTATATAAGATATATACTTATATATATACTATACTATTCTTATTAATATATATAGCTATATTATATATATATATTATATATATATAACTATATTTTATGTATGTAATATATATGCTGCGTGCTAAGTAATGATTATAAATAATACAATTAGAATATTTCAAATAATATTTATAATAATGTAATTAATAATATATATTATACTTATAAATAATATAATTACAGGAATAATTATACGAAAGGCCTGAATGAGAATAAATATAATTATACAATCATCATAATTAATCATATAGATATTAAAGAATATAACTATAATGCTGGTTAATATAAAACAGATATAATAATTAATAAATATAATACTAAATACTAACATGCTGTGAATCAAACGAAATATAACATAATATAATAATATAATATTAAAATTAATAAAATAACAATTTAAATTCTAAAATAGATAATATTCTCTCTTCTTTAAATATTAACAGATTATTATAATTCATTTATAATATAATGGAATAATATAATATTAAGTATAAATATTATATATCATAATCATAATTATAATATCATATAATATTTTATAATATATATAATATAAATATATTAAATATAATATATATAATTATGATATAATATATAATATAATATAATATATATAATATCTACAATAAAATAAAATAATAGTAATTATAATTAACACTTACATAGTAATTACTCAATAATAACATATAATAATTACATAATAATAATAATAATAATAATACAATAATAATAAATATTAATAATACATAATAATAATAATAATCAATAATATAATATAAATAATTAAAATAATAATATAACAATAATATATAATAATAAATTTAATAATATAAATAATAATACAATAATTAAATAATAATAATAGTAAATAATCATAATCATAATCTAATCAATAATCATATATAAAAAATAAAAATAAAATAAAAATAAAAATAATTAATGATGATAATAACAATAACGAATTAACACTTACCTAAACTAAAAACACCACAATACATATATAATTATAATAATAATATTAATATATAATAATAATAATTAATAATAATAATAATAATAATTAATAATAATTAATTAATATAATATAATAATAATAATAATAATACATATTAATATCATGGCCGTATAATAAAGCATAGGCCAATGTCCCGGCCGGGGTTGCAAAGGCTGGAGGGAGAATCTACCTTTTAAAAAATTATCATGTAGCTATTTCGTAGTGTATATACCCCAGAATAGTACTACTAATTATACTTATCTATTCTTAGTACGAGTATAGTATAAATATACATATACTTATATATACTATAATATATATTATACTATTTAAATACTATATAGTATATATATAGTATAATATTATAGAATATATATATATATATTACTATATATATTATATAATACTTATATATATATATTCCTGCAAGATTTCAAATAGTATTCTGGCACTTTTTGCCTTTGCTTCGCAGGTTGCCTAAAAAAATGTTCAGTAACATTTGGTATCAGGCGTTGCCAATTGGTAAATTTGGGCTTTATTTTGGCCTTTGTTTACTAATATATTTAATATTTTATAAAAGGCTTTGAAAAAAATGCTCAAAATTCAAATTTTATATTTAATTGTTTTATATGTCAAGAGTTTGAGACGATCAGTGCGTAGAACGGGAAATATGTTTGAAACACATTTCAGATATATCATCACCTTGTTACCTGCTATGATGCCGGAATGACAAATTTGACAATCGTTGCAAGGTGATGCTACAATTTCAATACGTAATTTTTAGACCTATAATATATAATATTATTATTATATATATATATATATATGATATATAATAATATATATCATTATATATAGTATATATATTATATCTCTCATGTATATATAATATTAGTTATATAATATATATTATTTATATATTATATATAATATATATATATATTTATATATATATGTATATATATAATTTCTTATTTTCATTCACACTGGTTTCCAAGTACAATTTTTGTAATGTTAGGAAAAGAAAAACATGGTAATGATTGTCCTTATTGCCTTAATTTGGCTTTCTCACTTTCATCTTCAAGCCTAGTTTTCTCCCTTTCAGTTTGCCCGGATATCAGTGCCGTTTGCTGTGTGAGTCTGTTTCTAATATATTTTTTTATTGCTAGGCCTGAACAGCCTACGTGCTCTGGTGATAAATACATAAGTGCATCGGTTTGAATTATTCAAGAATTAAAAAGTATAATTGAGGTTTTCAGAAGTGTAAGAACATTAGGTTTATTGTTTTAAACAAGTAAGTGACTTAGCCTAGGTGACTTAGCAGTTTTGATATTATTGGATGGTCGAAAACGATTGAGCGGCGCAAAATACCGTAAAATAGCAGAGGAGAAAAGGAGAAAGGAAAATGAAGAGTTTATCTAAAATACCAAGAGTAGACTCATTCTTTGTCAGAAAGACAAATGCAAATCCTGTCAGGGCAGTGCATGAATCTGAGTAAAAGTATTGCCTGATAACGATACACACGTGGTAATCATGAAACAGATGCATTGCACTTCTTATCGTTGAACTGTCTATAATAGATAGCCAGGTTAGACGAAGCACACAGACAAGATATCTCTTGTGTACCAATCCGAGATCCATTATGGAAGGTTAGGAAGCCACGCGCAGGGACTACGTGCAAAAATGGGATTAATACAAAATCAGACATAGCATTTTTTTAATTCTAAAGAGATATATCCATGTTACAGGCTAGATTTCATTAACAAAAATCCTTGGTTTGAACCGAAAACTTCTTGAATGGAGCATGTTGTGAATCGTGACTATTTAGTGTCTCTACACACGTCAAGGATGCGCTTTTAGTTGTCCGTGTTACACTTATCGCTTGTGAGGCGCTTATGTATCTCAGCTTTGTAAACAGAGAGGACCTTTTGAACGATTGGAAACATGGGCAATACAAGGATGACTGAGACATGAAACATTCCCGTTCGCCATCGTCTTGTATTGTTGGATGCTGAAGAGACTAAGCATATTTCTATGTAGAGTTGACAGCAGCTGCCTTCTCTACGTCTTAGGAAGACAGAAGTAAAATCATGGAGAACTGATACTACAAAGAGTAAAATCTGCTATGTTATTAAGGAAAACTTTACTCGCGGGGTTTTACCATTCCGGAGGCGATGTATGAAATAGCTGCTACTGCTTCAAAATGGGAATTTTATGTGTGTCTGGAACTTTATTGCAGAATTTGCACCTTTGCTTGTTAGTAAAATCACCTATCCAATGTCAAAATTCTGGCAAAGGAAGCACCTTCTTATTATTCAATAGCACTTGACGAAGAACTTATCCAAAATTATGGCTAGAAAAGTAATCAGTGAAATAGTGAAAGAAATTCAGAGAAAAAATATTTTTATATTATTGTTGAATTCCACTCCAGACATTTCTCATAAAGATTCAGTGAGCTTTATTACCAAGATAGTTAGCAAAGGAAGGACGCCTAAGAAACGCTTTTTTTGGATTTATAAAAAATCCTGCTCATACAGGTAAAAGAACATAGCGAGATGGTTTACTGAAGTTTTCTCAAAGCAAATAATTAGACATAAAACAGTGTCGGAGTCAAACGTACGAGAAATGTCAGAATGATATTACTGGCCGGCAAACAAGAATTAAGAGGTCAACCACTTCGCATATCTTCAACCATGTTCGCTCCAGTTCCTTAGGTTTAGTGGACTCTAGCCCGTTGCCACACTTGTTTAACACAGCGTTCTTTTTTGCTTTGCCTACAGAATTCTTTATATTTTTTTCTCGGCTCATACGCACGTTGGGGATCCTTAGGACTCTTTCGTTAAAGAATATACTTCAAAACACTATGCAGTGGGATTAGGTGTCAGCTCGAGCAGAAGCTTTTAAAAGTCTAAACAAAGGTTGGGAAGCTATTGTTAAGACTTTAAACTCTATATTGAATATAAAAATGAGAGACCAGTTCATTCATCAAGAGGCAAAGGAATTTGAAAAATTGAGTTCCTCATGACAATATCTGTAATGTCTGTAAATGCGAACTCGATACTTGAAAGATTTGTTCTGCTAAATAAAAAATTGCAATCTGAAGTTATGGATGTAGCCGTTATTAATTTGTATAATAACTCTCTGTGTAACTTTAATAATGATCCAATATTCCCATTCCTAACCTACGAAAATTGTGCCAAGGAAAAATTGAAAATCTTTACAACAAAAGATATCAAGAAGTATATCTAAACTGCATGCATCCTGAGAAAGGAAGAAATTACAAAATGCATTCTTCAAGCAAGCTTTAATACTATATTAGATAAACTGTCAACAGAATTAAATAGGCGAAGTTTGCATACAGCGAATTTTCAGAAAAGATTTTTATTGCTTATCAAACTCTCACCGAAACCGACCCAGACGGACATTCATAAATCAGCTAAATTTTACAAAAAAATCTATCGATCCAACTTTGAGAAGATTTTGGAGCAGAATACATTCATTTAAAAATGTTGCTTTTTCTTAGACGGTAATGGCAGTCAAACCTATGTCCCAATTAACACAACTATCTTATATACAAAAGCTCATGATTATATATCCAAAATCGAATATTGCTTTAAAACTACTTTTATGTACCTGCAAGAAACTGCTCACCTGAAAGATCATCTCCACACTTAAAGGTTAAAAATTATTTAGTTCGTCCCAGTCCCAACCAGCGTTAGTTTATCTTGCAGTACTTGCTATTTGGAAATATGATTTAACCGTAAATTAGATTCGAAGATTATATTGACAGAATTTGCCTAATCAGAAAGGCAAGACGTAAAACCTGTACATGAAATCATTAATTTGACATTGTAGATATTACTAATTGAAAGCATTGATAAATATATATATGAGATATATATATATAATTATATATATATACTATATAATAATAATATATACTTATATATATATATATATATATATAGTATATATATAATTATACCTATATATTATATATATATTATATATGATACCCAATATCATATTATATTTTATATATCAAAGTTTTATATGTAATATAATAAATATATTATAAATATACGTATCTATATATTATATTTAGCGCTAATACTGTATTTATACTACTATCCTATAAGGGCGTAAATTTTTTTTGGGCGGCCCATGGGCGCTAGAGTAGTTAAATCGCGGCCTAATAATAATAATCATAATTACATATTAATAATAATATCAGTAATATAATAAATTAGATCAATAATAATTACTCAATAATAATAATATAATTAATAATAATAATAGCATAGATCAATAATATATAAATAATATATATAAAATAACATAATAACGAATAACAATAACATAACAATAACAATACCAATATAAACACAAAACATATATATATTGGCTGAAATTAACATGGTGAATCTGGTTACAGATATGGAAAAGGTTTTATGTATTTGATAATTAGTTTAACAATTGATTTGTCGAAAAATCTTTTAATTATATTTTACAATTTTGTAAAGGTTTACGTAGCTGAGAGTTTGAACACATTTGATTAAAGCAGAGCGTGAAAAGTAAAAAAAAAAAAAAAATCTTCAAAACTAGGAACATTTATATTCAAAACGATCCTCTCTTTTCCCGTCCTCTCCGTCTCTTCTCCTCTCTCTCTCTCTCTCTCTCTCCTCTCTCTCCTCTCTCTCTCTCTCTCTCTCTCTCTCTCCTCTTTATATATATAGTATTATATAATATATAATATGTATAATAGTATATTATATATATATATATAGATATATATATAATATATATTATAATATATATATATAATATATAGACTGGTACGCAAATTTTTTTTTTCGAAAATTTAGTTAGCATACCCTCTAATTTGTTACTGTTTCAAAAGAAGCGCACACTGATTACTTCCAAAATTAATCATTTATAGGTTCGCGCCAGACACCGAAATGTGATATAAAAGTCTTAAAATGCCGTAATTCCCACAACACATGTGGTAACGACAGCCGGCACGTTTTTTTAACGTGTTTCCCCGTAGACCTAATCAACAAAGGTACACCTAATAATACTCATTATTGCCTTCTCATTTCAGACCTTGTTGATTTTGAAAACACATCTCTGTGCTTTTCTACGATATCAGCAGTTATACAGCAGCTGCTCTTCAGTTTGTTAAGAATGGGTGTTAAGGACTGTATTAAAGCAACAGCCCTTTCAGCATTATCATTAAACAACATTCATTTTCAACATAGTTGTTTTCCCTTAATGGTATTCATATTTTTACTCCATTCTGAAGGATCGGATTGAAGAAATGAACTTCTTCGAGAAAAGTTTGCTTTTTGAGGTAATGAAAACTTGCCAGTGTGTGTTCTGAAACAACCTTATCCATATAATCAAGACTTATCTGTTGGAAGGCCTTTCAACAGCTGACTTATCTAAAGCTTTTGAACCATTTGCAGCTTCGTATCATTATTGACTTCATCGTCAAAGAATGCGAGAGGCAACGCTCCTCCTTCAAGGGTACCACAAGTGGCGACAGAGAGCTTTTGCAGCATCTGCAGATACGTCTTTTTCGTCAATCCTTTTTTTGAAGAAATTGCAGGTCAGTTCTTGGTAATTTTGGCGCACTAGGTGTTGCAAACCAATTGCGCACATAGAGATGACTACCACCGAACTAAATTTTTCCCAGTTCCAGATGAGTTTTCTTTCTTCTAGTCATTTGTTTTGTACTCTAAAATAGTAGCCATTTGGATGGCATGTTAAAACTCGTTGCATCCATCTTGCTCGATGCATTGCACCTGGTTTCACAAAAATGAATCCTTTAGGACGGAACAGTCTCCAAGGAATTCTATAATTGTCAACTCCAAAGTTCAGTACACTAACTCCTGTCATTGGATGCATTTCTTCAATCCCGTTTGCAGATACGCACACAATTGCCCTCTTTACTCGTGGAATCATCCGAATTGTTGTAGTCTGATAATGTCTTTTATATCTGGTTGAAATCGTTTAACAGCTGTGTCTCTTGGTCCACAGGTCCAAAGCACTTGTCAAATACATTCTGAAATTATTATTTCATAATATGATGATTATATTATGGAAAAAAGACGTTTGTTCTTGCGATTCTGATTTATAGTGCAGGGCCTTGCTTATATCAGTAGTTGCGGCAGTGGTGTCAAAAATGGCATGTATATTATTTCCGAGTTTCAATCTCCAAAACCATTCAATTACATCATTCGCAATATCAATGCCCTTTCCTGAACAAAGTTTTGGGACTGCTAAGAGTTTTGAATTATCTTCTGCTGATACTAGTATAGGTAAACTCTCTGTATTTGTGAAACCAGTGATATCTGTAAATTTTACCATCCCAATGTACAGTCAATGGTTCATCTGTTGCAAAACTCTGTTTTATACCTCAGCTATTTTTTACGTAGACATTCTTTTCTCTCTGCAATTACTTTCACTCAAACAACTCGACCAACATCGACTCAAAGGGCCGTAACAGTGGATACCAACACCATAAAAGCACTGCGATCACTATTTTTGTCCTGTCAGGTCAACTGCCCTCAAGTGTCACAATTACGTATCTGTACTGCTCCACTAGATGAAGGTTGGTTCTACTGTCGTTGAATCAGATAGAGTTTGAAGTTCGCTAGTAGAACTTGAGTGTAAATTCTACAACTAAAGAAATTTCTTCTTACTTATCTCTTCACGTTTGTTTGTGCTCAATCTCTCCTCTCTTTCCGTTTTCTAGCTTCTCTAGCAAGAGCTTCTCTATCAATTGTGCTTGTAGCCACGTCTACCTTTTTCTCTTTGAGTTGCAAGAATATTTTATATTCCTCAACCGTCATTATTTGTAGTGCATCATTGTGAGCAATATCAAAAAGATCGTTCAAACTCTGTTTAAACGAAATTTATCAATTTTTGTTGAGATTTCAATTTCTGCTTGTGTTTGGATTTCAGTATTGAATCTGTACTTGTCATGAAAGCTCATATTTTGTAACAAAAATCTCGGTTTTGCTTTTTTGACTATTGCTTGCTCCAAAATTGAAACAAATTCATCAGATACAAAATTACTGCTTCCTTAATGTGTGCTTCTTCAACGTGAATAGAAAACACGCCGCAAAATCTCCGATTGAGGCAATTTGTTTTTACAAATTGCTCGATCGTTGACAATGAGATATACTCACTTTTTCCACACAGTAACTGCATGATTTCGAAAGTTATATTTACAAGAGCAACAAGCGCAAATACGGCTGTCCCACTGGTCTTCACCGTTATCTAACAACAATACCCGCGCGTCCAAGTTGCCAAGGTGCAGTTCCAAGTTGCCAATTTCTTGTCTGCGCAGCATTAAATATGTTTTCAATCTTTCTGAAATTTCTTGTCGAGGCGGTTCCACAGTTTGAAATAAAATGGAAGGTATGCATTGTGTCAAAATACAAAATTAAAAATTAATATATATATAATATATATATATAAATATATTATTTTATATATATATAATATATATATTATATATAACGTATCTATTATTAATAATATAACTATAATATATATATTTTAAATATATATATATTAATATATAATAAATTTATATATATATATTTTATACTATTCTAATATATATATTATATATTTATATTTATTATATATTATTATATAAATTTATATATTATATAATAATATATATTTAATAATATTTGAAATACTTATAATATTAATAATTATATATATAAACAATATTATTACTATATATATTATATATTTATATAATATATATAATATATATATATATATTCTTTATATAATTATATAAATATATATAAATATATATTATAATTATATATATATATTAATCTATATATAATATATTATATTAATATATATATGATTTGATATTTCATATTATAATATATATCATATTTATTATATATATCTATAACTGTATTCTTTTGAAATCACGAATACATGTGACGTTTGGAACCTACAGACCAAAAAACCCCGCTTTACGACCTCTATCGGGTTTCCCACTCGCGCTTCACACCCTTTCTGTGGCTCCATCACCCCCTTGGGGAATTTCTTGGGGGGATCTATGATTTGCTTTAGTTATACTTGATCTACATAGTGAAAACATAACCATATAACATCCCCTTCGGGGTACCAAGCAGATGGATCCTCGATGCATCCTCTCTGGTGCTCTCAAGTCGTGGGTCGTCGTCCTGAAAAATTGTACGTTATGGTGATCGTAGTGACGCTTATGGTGATGACTTGAGCAGCATTCGCACGAGAAGCTTTTGATAGTAAGCATGAAGTTAACCTATGATACAGTGCGGTATCTAACGATTCGAGAATGTTATTGCTTAATGTTTCGAAATGGCAAGGGTGTAGTAAGTTTTAGCATATGTAGTTACTACCGTGAAGAGCAAGACTTTGATTAATAAAACTGCTATCGTAAGTTATTAAAAGTTATTCTGTTATTTCTGTAGGATTTCAATCAGCATGATTTTATCTGTCACGCTGTCAGATAGCATTGAATGAAACATGAATATACACAATACATACATAACGCCCGCTAAGCCTAAAAGGAAATTCTGTACATACCGTAAACGGTTACCGTTCCTGTTAGCAGTGCTGTATCCTTAATTTTATATCACTTTTTTTCTCATAAGAACTGACTTTAGCGTCCATTATCGTTGGACCTACTTTAGCGTTGTTGCTGTTTCCTTGTTTTAAAGTTTCTATTTCTTAACACCGGCGATCGTCGGTGCAACACCTCGATTCGTGCAGCATCACACGCAAGCACGCCAAGCGGAATCAGGATCCACGCGTTGTTGGTTTCAAATCCTTACAAAAGAAACCCGATGGTCTTGCATTCTTACTTTTTTCCCCACCGTGGTTTGGTTATTTTTTCACATTAATTATTTTAAGATCCAATCTGTTATATACTCCGGAACAGCGTATTTTTAATGATACAGCATGAACTATCTGTATAGTCTCCCACCGCTGCCACCCAGAATGGGGTTAAGAGTACCTCTCTACCGAGTTTAGTAACTCGCCGAACGCATACTTACGAAGAGGTTCATAAATTAGCTATCTTACATCTCCTTTGTTTCTAAGGCTTCATTCACATCGAATGATTCGATGAGCGATGATGTGCTATGATGGCGAGCAGATCGTCCACGACGGCGATAGAAATCTCTATTTCCACTGATAAAAACAGCACTACATATTATGTCGGGTCTGTGAAGGGGGTTTTTTTTAAAACGCAACTAAGAATCAGTAGGTCTATTATTTGCTAAATGTGCACATCTTCATTTTACCAAATATTACCTTTCGAACGTGGTTTGATTATTCTAGAATATCCTTGGAACCCGCTTCTTATTCTCTGATTCCAGAAAATTGTCATTCTACGTAGAAACAATGATCAGAAGATTACCATGCTGAATATACTCTCGTTTAACCAAATTTAGTCACTGAACGTGAATTTAACATAATTCATGTTATCGGAGGTGAGAAAAAAAAATATCTTAACTCTACGACGAAAAATGGATCGTTTTGTGTAAAGACTTAGCGATTTTAAATCTTAAGTCATCGTAAAAAAACTATATATTTGTGTGACATTATATTATCCTGTCACAATTATATTTATCTATTATTATTATATTATTATATTATTATTATTATTATTATTATTATATTTATGTATATTATTTATTATATATTATTTTATGGTTATTGTTATATTAATATATATCTATTTTATTTATTATTTAGTATTATTATTATATTATTATATTATATTATTATTAAAATTATTATAATAATTATTATTACCTTTTGTTATATTGTCTAAGCTACGTTTTCACGTCAATTTGGCTGTATAGGTCTCCTTTGTTTACACATATTACCATAGTAAACATGTTATGTTATTGTTGTTGTTATTTGTTGTTGTGTTGTCTGTCTAGCGAGAATATATACCTGTTGAACTGATATGGTTCGTTCGGCCCTGAGCGTCCCGGTATTTCTGTTTACTTTTTCCTTGTTGGTAAAAGGAAAGAAAGAATCTCTTACATTCAAATTGTTTATACCTCTATTTTATCAGTCTGGACATTCTTCTTTCCATGTCGTGGACCTCGATTGACAACAATTCCTCGCCTCTCCTATGACTTGTTTGAATATTTACCGAGGCGCTTCGTCTTTATTCCGACAACAAATCTTGTGCATTATATTATCCCGAAACGGAAATGGAGACAGAATACTTGCGGTTTCCAGCAAGACGGTTAATATCAGACCCTTCATTCATTGTGTTGAAGAAATTTCATCGAGATTATCTTAATCCAGCCCAGCGATGGGCAGGGATGGACTGCGTCACATGATGTATCGACGGCATACATCATTACTCTAACGGTAGACAGCGATGAAACGGTTCACCTCAAACATAGAACTATACGCCAGCTCCTACTTTACTTACACACAGCCTCACGCAGACCTCCAACACACCCACCAATGATACCAACCCACACAAACCCAAAACCAACCATCGGCAAATAAATTAAAGACATTTGATTGTACGCCAAACTATGGAGACCATCAATCTGCCGCGCGAACTTATTGGCAACGCTTGATCTAGGTTCAATCATTCGGACATTGAAATATTAACAGCACATTGCTTAAAATAAAAAAAAAATGATACCATTACAATCTTATACGACGTCTAAACCATATCGAGGATATACATTACTGCACGGTTAACTATTCGATAATTACGCCCGACATATAGTAGCTATTCTCTAGCTAGGACCTTATTTTGTCTTAGACTCAGTTTTTCCTTAGAAGAATCTCCTGACGCACCTTCTACGCTGTGTCTAATCTTCACTTCCGAGGGAATCGTTCATTCCAACAACTGGTTCATTACTATTGATCCAAGTTAAACACCGAATGCATACCGAATGATTCCATGCAGAGTTGCCAAAAAATAATAGACACCCTTTATTCCATTGTGGTTGAGAATTATTCTCAAGATAATCATCGTTATGCCGCAGCTGGGTAGCGGGGAAGGTAGGGGGAGAGCAAGTATGCTTGCGTCATTTAATGTGTATCGACGACAGATCCAGTGAATAACTCCTAAACTGTCGAAACAGTCCGGTGAAGCGGTCAAATAGAAATATAGTGCTGTTTTCTGTATTCGCGTTGCGACAATATTAAAAAACTTACGTAGCAAACTAATCTTGGAGACCACTCGATGCCTGCGTTCATGCGCGGCAACGTGTTATAGGCTTTCACCAGCTTCTGGACATCTGAAACAATTATCTAAAGCATGCGTTTAAAATAAAAAGCCATTACATCACCAATCTTAACAGCCTTAACTATTATGACACATACTCGAACAATCTAATAATCAATTTATTAGCTCTCGGTGTAATTCTTGTATATTTACGACCGATCATGGTTGGTTTCCACTCATATTATTCAACGCTATCTTCTGAGGCGAGAGGCCGCATCAACAATGATCAATCTCTATCACGAATTACCTCTCCAGAACGAAAGGGAGAGAGATTTATATGCGTGACATCAGATATTTTTGGATTGAAACTGATTTTATTGTTATGTCTGCCCGAGAATTTCTATTCATTCCTTCAAGTTGTTCACTGGAGAGATAAAAACTACCCCTTATTTTAATCCTAGTCTCATGATTGAAGAAAATAAATTAAATAAACATATGTTTTTATATACGCTCTTTTTTTCTGATCATTGTGAAGTTCTGAAAATGAAACGTTTATTCCATATATGTAGCAAATGTGATTCGAGTTCAGCGTGGGAGATTGTTTTGGGTGTTAATACTGTGGGTCAGTTGGTCTGTCGGATGAGTACCAATGAGGTATGTTGTTTCAATCTAAACGTAAACTTGTCGAACGGGATAAAAGATTTGCCCAATTTATGCTGAACAAATCTTTTTTGAAACTTGTCTAAGGCAAAATGTGTCCATCTCTCTTCATTATATTATTGACATGTTTTTGATTAAAAACTTGTCCAAAAAAGCACCGTTTGACAAATTTAACTTTTGAGTGTTGTATGAGGTTCTAATTGTTTATTCAACTAACATGATGTTGTTTGAGAGGAGGAATGGTATTTTAAATGTTGCTATTATAAAGGGCTGACTTAGATGGCGTTTGTGGAAGGGGATCTAGGTCAGTGCCATGAGAGGTTTCGTTTTGGAGTCTATTATGACAGGGGGGGAAAAGGTATTGCGTTTTGGAGGCACTTATGATGCAGGGTTGAAAGGAGAGTGTGCCTTACCTATAATAGTATATAATAATAACATATATATATATAGTACATAAGTATATTTAATAATAAATTATAATAAATTCTCTAATTAGAAAAATATATATTTCATATTAGATATAATATAATAAAATCTAGTAAAAATATATAATATGATTTAACCTTCATTTATGACTTCTGATCCCTAGACCACCCTCAATCAGTAAAGGTAGACCACACGAACTCACCAAGTACAGCACGTCGCCACCTCCGGCTCCTCCACGATGCTTAAGTCTGTAATTTTCTCACGGGTTGTTTGTGTAAACTCGCAATGGTTTATGGAGCACTACGGGACTAGGGTGAAGCTACCAGTTTCCAGGGCCTGGTATGCAATACTTGGTAAAGTTTGGAATCTATTTTATTGTAGTATTGCGAATTTGGCAGGTTGACCTTTCATCTCAATTTGGACTAAAGATACTGGAGAGGGTAAATGAAGCTCGAGTTCCAGTAATTGGGGAGTCAAGGCTCCGCTTATTCTCCGACCAGATGCCAAACTGTGAAATCAATTTACGTAGTATTGCCTATTAGAGTTGTCCGCTATTTTTTCTCACTTCTTCAAGAAAATATTTGTTGGTCTGTTTAAAAGAGTCTAGTATGTACCCCGCACTGTGTACGGTTGTGTTTGGGAATTGAGCGCTGTGTTTTTAATCGCTCGAGGTGGGTTGAAATGTACTTTTCGCTAAGACTTTGTTATAACTTGTATATAACTAAGGGCTGGAGCGAATGGAGTTGTTTTAAGTCTGTCCGATAGAAGTGGGTTAGAAGAGTGCGTGTGACGGATGTTCGTTATTTATCGGAGTCTGTTCTGTTTAGGCTGTAAAAATGTGGGTGCCTATCCTTTCTAGGGTTTGCTTATACGTATATCTCTTTGCTTCATCCTGTACAGTTTTGCTGACGGTGTTGCTAGTTGTACATTCTGTTTGGTGGCTTGTTTTGAGTTGTTTAGAGTTTCCTCATGTTTCTATTAGCAGTTAATGTGGATGCGATACTTGTGAGGCGTCATTTCGTGATGTGATAAATTGATTATAGTATTTATAATATAGCTATATAATATAATAGCTAATTATATTATTATAAACTATTTAATAGAATAAAAATAATAACATAAGATAATAGAATCAATATAATAATACGATAACATTAAATATAGCGAATAGATACTATTCCCCCCTATATTCAGATGATACTAAAGACTATAACTCAAAATATATATAGAATCCATAACTCAATATATATATTCTCATACTGATCATCGTGAAAGGTGACCATAATCAAGCGAGACAAGATTTTCAACATGGGTGGAATTATATTGAATGAAAAGCTATATTAGTTATATGTCGTTCAGAACGGTTAAGAGCACACTGCTAATTTAAAAAAAAAAAATTTTTTTTTTTTTGAATTTTGTATATGATTACTTCTAGAGAGCATGCTTTGTCGTGGTACTTTTAGATCGGTGCAACATTTTTTAATGGTTGCGAGTTTATATTGAATTTTTTTTTTATTTAAAAGCTAAATGGGAAAGAAAGGAAAGTAAACAATTATGAGTAGTCGGAGATTCTCGCCTTCGGGAGACGACTAGGGTAGGACCATTTCCCCCCCTTCGGGGAGTTTCCAGAACCCCGTCTTTGGTATTTGGGTGTCGCGGGAGTTCCTCCCTCCTTCCCCCTACGTCGGTGTGTAAAACGTCCCCCTTCTGATCCCGCGGTCGAGCCTCTTTATAACATATCAGTATTTATAAAGGCAGATAGGTGGGGCTACGAGCCGACGGAGGAAGAGGCTGGCACAGTTTCTCCTTTAGCCGATCGAGGAAGAGAGAGGAAACCCCGCGCAGCCAACATAACAAAAGGGCGGGGCCGGTTCGGACGCGACCCTCCGGAGGGGGGAAATGTGCCTTACCCTTGTACAGAAATTCCCGGAACGGCCGAGGACCCCGACTCTACATGCATCGTGTTACGGTATTACCCTTGGGGTTCCCATTAGTTTAAAAAATAAAAATAAACTATAACTAAGCTACCATTAAAAAATGTTTCACGGTCTAAAATTGTAGGCGCGTGGGCGCTCGTGGCCCACGAGTCTCTCACAAGATGCGTCATCTGGACAAAGAATATATGAAGAATATTAAAAAAAAAAAATTTAAAAAATAAATAAATACATTGCTATTTCATCAATTTACAAAATAACTATTAGTAAAGCGGAGTTTAAAATAACTAAGTTAATTGTTTGTTCCTTCCTTTAATAGGATACCCTAACAATAGTACTATTATTACTAGTATTTTATATCAAACACACAAGACACACCTACAAATAACAGAAAACAAAACAATGTAAAACAGCTATAACAGACAACACAAAAAAATAGTGAACAAAAAAGGTAACATACCTATCTGACAAAGACACAAACAAATCAAAACAAGGTAACAGCATATATACATATAATCAAGGAGGGTTTATAAGTCTATCAGAATATACTCATATGATATATATATATTATATCACAAATATATAGTATATGTATATATCGAACTTTTATTAATGATCTAGTTTATATAATTGTCGCCTAGCGAAATAGTAATCAAACATTTGCGACTATTTTTTTTTTCTGTGATATCTAACTCAGACGATCGACTTAGAGTTTTCCAGTGTAAGACTGAAGGCCTGCCTTTGGCAAATGCGTACAAGTACGTACCAAGATAGTACAGTTGACCATATACTTAGTAGTTCTAGTTAATTGTGCAAAACGACTGATTTATCAATAGGGCTCCCATTTAGTGTTAAGTTAACGTGATTAACTGCCCGCGATTAATATCTACGCCAACTATTATCACAATTAGGCTCTAGCTGGCCAAGAGTCATCAGACGTTTATGGGAAGTTCGGCGCCTGGAGTGATGTGGGTGTTATTTTCTTGCATCTTTGACAATACTGATATACCATGTCATCTAGTGATATATATATATATTATATATATTATATATCTATATATCATATATATATAATTAAAAATTTATGATACTAATATATATAATAATATAGTAATATATAGTAATATAATAGTATAGTAATAATAATAATGATACTATCTATGATCATATATTAAATAAAATATTATATAAATAATATATATGTAACTAGTTTCTAAAATAAATACCATAATTCATCATTAATAAATATAGATATTATTATATAATATATAATAATATAAGATTATAGTATATATAAGTGATATAATTTATATATATTTAATATAATGAATCATTAAATGTTTACATTGATCCTGTGATCTTCATCAACCATGGGTATGAAAAATAGATAAAAATAAACTTACCAAAACGACATGCAGTTTGATTACTTCGGTCGCTTTTCGGTGATAGAACCGCACACATTCTTTTTAAATGTTTTGCTCAATGTCCAACCCCTCTAAAACTTAAATATCCACTTAATATCATCATTAAGCCATTCTTAGAAATGCATAATTATAAGTTACTTACAAAAATGTGCTAAAGTAGTTAAAGTTGCCAAGTTTATTAGGTAGGGGAAAATATGAAACCGTGTTTGGATGCCGATAGATTGTGTGTTTCGATATAGCGGCCTGAAAATGTTAATGATAATGCAAAATCTTTTTTAAGACCATAAATTTGTTTGCAAATCCGCTTGTTTAAGTTTCACAGCAGTACATTCACACCATCATGGCTATAAAAACTATAATGATCACATTGCACAAGATACTGTTCATAAGATGCATTGCATCATCACCATCTTAACCTGAAAGTAATTTATCAGACAATTTCAAGCTTTTTAGACTAGTTATAATAAAATAAAGGAATTTTTAAAATCTAATAGATATATAATTATATAATATGATTAAAAACATACTATTATAAAAAATATAATACCATATTTATAGTATACTATTTACTCTGTATATAATAATAATCACACTCAGCCAACAAAAAACAAAAGAAAAAAAAAAAAAAACCCAAAAAGACACCCAAAATGCACCAAACAACAAAAAAAGAAATACATCAACAAAACCAGAAACAAAAAAAAAAAATATAAATAACTACAATAATATAGTAAATAATATAAGAAACATATAAAAATGAAGGGGGCCTAATATAATACAATATAATATAAAGCTAATATAAAAATAAAATTATACACAAAATAATAAATATTAATAGAATAATAATATATAAGCTAATATAAGATATAATATATATATAATAAATATGATAATATAATATACTAGTATATAACTATAATATAATTACTTGGATTATCATATACATAAAATTTAGTAATTCACAATATATATATAAAGTC
This sequence comes from Trachelipus rathkii, assembly GCA_015478945.1. Taxonomy (NCBI): domain Eukaryota; kingdom Metazoa; phylum Arthropoda; class Malacostraca; order Isopoda; family Trachelipodidae; genus Trachelipus; species Trachelipus rathkii. The sequence goes on along the minus strand of JABUQX010108928.1, from coordinate 5,098 downwards.
CCAATTTTTTTCAAATTATTACTGCATTGTATAAATAAATAATTTTATGTAATCTTGGTATTACAATTAAACTATACGCAATTAAATTTCAAATTTAATAAACTTAAAGAAACTGCTATAAATTCGGGATGCAGTTACATATTAGGTATGCGTCAAAGAAATTTATATAGTAATAGCTATATATTTAGCCCCATATATATATACTATAAAATATCATATACCTACTATAAATACTATACAAATTATATATAATATCAATAATATAACTATATATAGTGTTGATCAAAGCTTCGTATGAACATAGGAATATCTAGAACTATAACTACAGTAAAAACAATAGTCTGATGTTGTGTGGTCTATCCCATACTAGAATTCAGTAACATCGAGTACAATCACAACGTTTTCGGAAACAGCGTTGGAAATTTTCCATCAATCAGGTTGAAAACTAATTAAATATAATTAATAAAGATTCATCAACAAATATCAAAATCACAAAGACGAGTCCTAAGAAAAAGATTCTCAACGTCAATTCTGAAAATTACACAAAAGAATTTTGGCGAGATTATATCTTGAAACCAAGTCTCAAAATAAAAATCTAACTCGTACCATCATTGCAACAACGCAAAGAACTGAATAAAACGTAAGGACTGACATACTCTTTAAGCAACAATAAGTCAAAGGAACCGTAATATAAACCCGCCGCCTTTTCCAATAGCAACCTCAAAATGCTGGGATCTGAAAAATAACTAAATTACAGCTACAGATAACTCTAACTTATAGAAGCTCTAAACCTTAATCTATTACGAGTTATAAGCGGATAACTCACAAACCACACCTACAACTACTGACAGGAATCAACAGACGGATAAACATAATGCATAAAAGTCTAGCGAGATGTCAGAATCTAGGTTTACCTTCAATTACAGTTAAATTATTATGGTTCATCGAAACCAGGCTCGGTTAAGAATGGTCGTACAGTGATAAACGGTGATGTTCAAATGCGATTGCAGTTTAAAGAGGACCGAATCACTATTTAAAGAGTGTTTAGTGTTATAGATGAATAATGTTTCCAAGATATGTAAGTTGGTTGGTGAATTACTTTGGGCCCAGTTGCTAAGTTATTTAAATTAAAGGTGTGGTCTGAATGTGTGGAATTGATCCCGGATAAGATGAATGGCTGAGTGAATTCAAGAACAGGTGTGTTGGTACGTGCTTGTGAGATCCCCCTGTGTTCAGTCGATCCTCACATAGAATTGACGCAAAGTGCTACCAATATAGACAGCATCACAGCTGTCACAAGGAAATTTATAAATTATGGAGGAACGAAGAGACACAGGGATACGGTCTTTATAGTTGCAGAAGTAATTAAATAGACAGACAAACTAATAGATATTCAATCTGGGAGGAAAGACGTTCACGCAGAGAGCGAGAAGCTCCTAGCACTCTTTTCCGTGTATGTTTTGTGAAGAATATGTTCATACAAAGGTCGAGATTTAATAGTATAACTCACAGTTACGGTTACGTGTAAGTACGTGACTAGATGTAGTAAGCACGTAATTGTAGGGAAAATCCTTTATAATACCTCCTCCTACAATAACCTAATTATAATAGTAGAAAATAATTCTACTTTTAAAGAAAAATACCACCGTAAAATGCAAATATCCGCAGATAGCAATGCAGTGGAAACGTGGGAAAAACTAGCAAGAGGATGATAGACCCTGTAATAATAAAGTTTGTTAGATGCTATTGCATTATACCTGCAGAGGATGTGGTAAAAACATTAAATCCGTAGACCTGAAAAGTCTTTACTTGACGGCTATCACCACGGTAGACGAAGGATTTGATTTTTTAATTATTAAGTCCAGAGTGGCAAGGTACCATCGCCATCTCTACGTCTCTTGGTCAAAGTGTAATATTATTTCAATTGAGAATTTAGCATAATCAAAAACGGCCTAAAACTTTTTTATTTAAATGTTTGAAAAAAAATAACATGATCATCATTCGCAATAAACACTTTTGTAGTGCACCTGTTTGAAAGAGGGAGCGAATTTTGTACACAGACTTTTTCAAATGATTTAGGTATGAATAGCTAGGGGTGCGCGCAGAAGGCACCTCACGCAGGGAACGGGTGTAGTTAGAATAGTACTATAGCAGAGGAACAATAAGTATCGTCGAGAGTAAGCTTCAATGTCACAGTAACAAGTCTTTCACATTCTGATCATATATGAAAAAGCACAATTGAATAGCCTTTTAATTTTCAGATATCTTAGATACAGTTACACCTAATAAATAATGAGACTCTCGCCCAAAAATCCATTCTACATATAAGTTTATAATCCTTCTAAAAACTCAATGATTTCCATATTTGAATCTCAGAAGAATGATATTTAATGTAATCTACTTACCTCACTAAGCCATGATCCGTCGATATATCTATTGTTAACCTGACAAAGGCTATCAGGAGTCGTCATCATGGACTTAGAAAAAACCGCAGAAATATAATGGTAAAAATGACATTAAATGTTCATTTACAGACAACACTAGATCCTACCAACCTATTTGTGAATAAGTGAACCCCTTTGATATTGTCCTCTCAACCTAGAAGAAAAAGACTTAATGCAGTATCTTTTTGCCGCGTTAAAATTAGCTAAAGCCGATAAATTAACGAAACAGTGATTTAATGACAATATATACTCGCTATAGGTTCCCTCCCCTGGGGAACTAATCGTGCGGTCTTCCTAAATATAAAAAGCAAGATAGTCAACCAGATAATAGAAACCCCATTAGACCCACTTCCTAGCGAGCTTTCAACCCACATAATTATAAATAGCAAATTTTTGGTCCTATTTTTGACTCTGTTTGGCGCAATAGAATTTATCAGTGAAGAAATTCCACACAAGCTTTCACGGAAGTTTAGGGTTACTAAAATAGATTGATGGTGATAAGACTTTCTCTCGTACTGTCAACGTTTCGATGTTGGAACCCTACTAACTTAATATACACGAAAAATATCCACGTGTAGAATGCATGCTAAGAGTTATCTCCTTGCATTGATACTTACCAACAGAATGTCCATATTCTTCTAAGATGGCGTTCTGTAACACGATCAGAGTTTAAGACACATTTATACACTGTACACGCTGGCTACTGCAAAGAATACTTATTTATCTTTAATGAATACCTCATCTATCAACAACAAGCCGATTCCCTGCGCCATGGGATTCCATTCCCTAAGCGCGACCTAGCTAATATCATAACCCTAAGATCAATTTTGAAAAATGGACTACTAATTGAATCACTAGTATTCTTACCTTATGCACTACAAAAGGATTTATGGGATGAATACCTTGTTACTTTTTTCAAACAAAAGAAAAAGTTTTACCTTTTTTCTATTATCATACAAAATTCCAATTAAATAATATTACACTTTACAAAGAGAAGAGGAGGATCGATGAAGAACCTTGCCATCTCATGGCACTTAAATATTAAAAATTCAAAATCCTGTCTTTATACCGTGACGGGTGTATACGAAAAGAAAGAATTTTTCAGCAGGTCTAGGATTAAACTTATTTTTTAGCACACATACCTCTCATGCTATAAATGCACATAGCCATAAAACTTACTATTATACAGGGGAGCTATTCACCTTAGTTCCACGTATTCCAAACTGAATGATACGAATTTGATTTTTCGGGTGGATGTTCTTTAAAAGTTAATTTTGTCCCACAATTAAAATAGCTCTATATAAGTTTATATAAATGATTTTCTCAATTTCGTGTTAACATCTCAGTTCCCAAGTGACTACCACGAAGTACCTAAATGTGGTACCTATATTAAACAGACCCATTTTTGCTGAACCCCTATTTACAAAAACACGAACAAGAGCATAACTTTCCTCCTACGAGACTTTTTCCCCCCAATTGAATATTAATTAGTTTTCTCCTTGCTGTACGTAAAATTTCCCATTCTAAGCAACTATGTAAAGACACCGCGTATCCCTGTGTCTTGTCGTTTCCATCCATAAATTTAATAAACTTTTCTATGTGACCGCTGTGATTCTGGTCTATATTCAGGTAGCAACTTTGCGTTCAATTTCTATGTGAGGACGAAATGCAACCACAAGAGGTGGGTGCTTCAACACGTACCAAACCTGGATTGAAATGTACACCAGCCCATTCATTCCTATCAGGGATCATTCCCCGACACAATTAGACCACACCTTTAATTATAATAACTTCCAGACATTACTGGCCAACAGTGAATTCACCAACCAGACTTAGCATATTTCTGTGGAACAAATTATTTATTACGTAAACACCTAAACCCTCCTATTAAATAGTGATTCTGGTCCCTAATATTTAAACCTGCCAAATTGTTTTGACCCTTCCACCGTTGTCCTAGAGTGATAATGTTGTCCTGAGTTTCATCCTAAATGTTATGTACAGAAAGACCCCACCAGTTATACCAATCTGGTATTGTTGCCTTATGTACCCCTGTGGATCCTGTCCATTGTTTTGTAAGTTACACCACTTAATACTAATAATAAGTTAAACAATTTATAATTTATTGCTTTCTAAGTTTTTTAAGATAGCCACCGCATTTGACGATTTGGTAAAAGGCGAGATTGTATATAAATGATAAATTGATAGGTCCGTTTTTGCCACCAAATGGTACAGAGTTAATTTTATTATGATTGTTTAAAATAATTAAAATTGTAATTTTTAAGATTATATATTTTTTTTAAAGTATTAAGTTTGATATTTGTATTTGTAAATGTTGAAAATAATTATATATAATTGTATAGTTGTTAACACCCTGATGATTGAGAAATAGTTAGAGCACTATTCACCCCAGAAAAGACACCAGTTGGTCGTTATATTTGATTCAAATTTTCATGTGGAGGGCTCTGGGATTCAATTTTATCGAAATTAAAAAAAGAAAATTCAATATAATCATATAATAAACAAATATTAAAAAAAAGATAGTATATAATACTAATAAATAACTTAATCATAAATATATATAAATATAACTAGTAAAATTATTCTATAATAAAAAAAAATAAATATATATATAAAAATATACTAATAATAATAAT
>JABUQX010108927.1:40000-42500 GCA_015478945.1 Trachelipus rathkii | reverse complement strand
GTAACAGCACTGGTTGCTGGAGCCACTGCGATGCAAGTTATAAACTTCGTATAACAAACAATGTTGGTGTCTTTATAGGGGTTTAGGATCTGTAGATTTCGAAAATAATGGTTTTCAGAACCATCAAAAAAAATAAACATAAATAAATAAATAAATAAATAAATAAATAAAATAGAAAAATTTTTTTTCTTTTTAAGTTTATAACTTACAAATTTACGTTTTTAACATAACCCTATTAAGCAGTAAACACTAAATCAAACACCATCAACCAGCATCCACCTCCCTCCTGACATCTGTGATCTCATTGATCTATTGATTAGGTCACATTTTGAGTATCATTTTTGGATAAACAGATAAATAAAATCAAGTTTCTTTATACAAATCAAACATATATGTTGATGTAAAAAGTTTCCACATTAATAAACTTACTTACATCATCTGACTATGATATAACCCACAAGCGACAAACCAACACATCTTCAACAAGAATAAGCTGATAACGTTAACGAAAGTTCCACACATAACACAGTAAATAACTAACAATTCATACAAAGACGTCCTTTCACCACTTTGTCAAGCATATCCTAACATATTATACGTTATCCTCACACTGAACACAGTTAACATTTAACTAAAATTCACCGCAACACTGGTTAAATATCATACTGATCAACGAATATATCTAACTTAATAAAGTTTTCACTTCAATAAAGCTCAACATGCGTAACAGTGAACTAAGAAAAATCAAATGTACAAAGAAAAACCAACACACTTAACACACAATAAACTGTTAACATTAAACAAAGTTCCACACTTAACCACCACTAAAGTAACTAACACTGCATGCAAAACGTAACCTATTCTAACTTTTTCAAGCATATCTCTAACATATTATCGTTTACTTTACAACTGAACAAGTAACATCAATTAATAAAAGCATACTTAGCATATCTAAACTATGAATATAACCCCCAACGAGACAAACATAACACATCTTAAACAGGAATAAACGGTCAACGTTAACGAAGTTTCTCAACACTTAACAACAGTGAAGTGACAATCATAACATCCAAAACGTAACATTTATTCACACATGATCTAAGCAATGTCTCTAACATAAACAATGTTACAATTTTTACTTAACATGTAATATTAAACAAAACTTTCACCAAACTTGTGTAATTATCATGCAGACCATCGAAAGATGCTAGCGTAACAAAGTTTTCACATTAAGAAAGCTAACATAGCATTACCAGAATAAGTATAATTGTACAAAGGCAAAACTGACACATCTTAAGCAGGAATATAACTGCTAAAATTAGCAAAGATCCATCTTAACACAGCAAATTAACTAAACAAGACTGCACAAAAACATAATCCATTTCATACTTTATCAACATATCTCCGACAATGACAATGTTAATTTTACATTAACATAGTAAATATTTAACAAAATTTGCATAACCTTACTAACCCAGCATAATCCTAACGGGTAATGGCAAAACAAAGTAAGTTTCTACTCTCTGTAAAACTAAACTATGAATTAATATACTTAACACACAACAACCAGACGAATAAACAGCCACATCATCAATGTAGTCATTAAATCGAACATACGAGGGAGTAAAACAGTTTCGTATTTTATAAGCTATAATTTCATTGAAAAAGTGCTATATAAATATCATAAGAAACATATAATACATAATATAAGTTTATCTTAAATTACATTATTAATCTTAATCAGAGAACATAGGACTCAAGTTGGTAAGCCATATATATCTCTCTAAAGACTCAAAACCTTTGAAAGGATGTAAGTATAAATGCCTTCAACAACACTAAACCATTTTTTCGGCATATTTTGATTCAGCGGCACTCATTCTCTCATACAAGAGAGAAGTAACTCATCAAAGCTGATAGTTATTAGCGCAATTCTGTATACTGCCTTATACGGAACCAACTGTTTCGGTGTAATATCTAGATTACACCATGTCTAAATGTATAATGTCTAAGTGGTGTCAACATGTTAAGATCCGATGTTAATTCGTTTTTTTATTTTAAGCAATGCTGTAATATTTTCAGACGTTTGAACTGTGAAACCTAACACGTACGCATGAAGGTCACACAATCGATGGGTTTTCAGTATTACGTATATCAGGGTTTATTTGTCAGACGACGAAGCACCAACGTCTTATTCTATTATCACCCTCTCAACACGGTACTCTGATAGATATTTCACTATGCGTCGATCATCAGATAACAAACACTTATCCTCTACCCATGCAGCTGCGATATCGATAATCTTGATGAATCCATCAGCACAAACGAATAAAGGTCTATTATTTGACTCTCTTGCAGGAATACAAGCAATGTATCGGTATCCATCAGGTTGACGATAAAATTTTATTGACACAACGTTGGGAATAACGAGCTCCTCGTGAGGATAATCAACACAGACGTGAGATGTGGAGAGTATGTCATCGTACGCAGTACAGTGAAAAAC
>JABUQX010108927.1:20000-22500 GCA_015478945.1 Trachelipus rathkii | reverse complement strand
AATGTTTGAAATTTTTTTTCGCGGATGCGGATGTTTAATATATATATATATATTATATATATATTATATATATAATATATATATATATATATAATATAATATATATATATATATTATATTAATACTATATATAATATATATATCATAATATATTTATATATATAATATTATTATATATATATATTATTATATTATTTTATATTTATATATATATATATATATATTATATATATAATATAAGCCTAAACCGCTAAATCTTCCACGCTTTTATCTTCTCTATACAAGGTTGTGCGTAAAACCTCCTCTAGAAATCACTATAATAAGGATTCATCTGTACTTCTTGTACATGGCCCGCAAACCTCTGATGCCATCTCTGCTCTGGGTATTTATGCTGATGAGCTGTTTGTTTTCTTTCTTTTGATTTCTACTCAACGAATCTGATATTCAGACATTTCAGTTTTATCGGATGGTTTAGGAGCGGAGACCCGGACTTTTCACTTTCCCTTGGAGAGCACCTCTCTTGCAACAAACTGTTTACGAGAGCTGTATGCAAGATGCAAGATGCAAGATGAATATTTATATATAAGGTTTGTGTTTTTTTTTAATTATGTGATGGTCATCGGGTGATATGAATGTATTATGTATGAATGAGGGTTTCAGCAAAGTTAAAAACGTATTTATTGTTGTTGTGTTTTTTCCTTATAGCGATGATAAATAATAATAGAATGCTATCTTTTCAATACATTGATCCGTGTTTTTTTTTTGTACTTGTTCTCATTCTTTGAACAAATGGTTATTTTTAGTCAAAGTTTGATAAGGAAAAAAAGGTTTTGCTTCAAGGAACTGGTCAGAATAGGCATGAGAGAAAAAGGGATAATCTACTAAAAATCTTCAGGTCTTCCCAATATTTTGTTTAAGCTTACGAGCTATAGCAGCTACAATATATGGATTTATAATCCATTTAGAAAGTTGTGTGGAAAATTCGGCACTTTGCAACTTGATAGCATCTTGAAGCCCCTTTAAGTTCGATTCAAGCACCCAAAACGTTTTCCCCCCGGTGAGCTTGGTAAGAAAAAAAGGAAAAACTGGAAACGTGTAGGTAATAATAGAATAAGCGTACGAGAATTAGGAAGCAGGAAAAGAGATAATCTAACAACCCGTAACATTATTATTTATTATTATAGTTTTATTATCATTATTATTAATTATTTTATTATTATTTATTATTATTATTATTATTTTATTATTATTATTATTTTTGGATTATTATTAATTATTATTATTATTATTATTATTATTTTTTATATTATTTTTCAATAAATAATTATATTCACATTCTCATTATTATTAGCAAAAAGTTCGTACAGTTTGTACAAAAGGAATCCCACTCCTTCCAACTGATTCTTTTCCAAAGCTACGCATAGCCCTTTACAGGTGTTATCAACCCGACAGACGGAGAAAGCAATACTTCCATAAACTACGGTCCTTCCAACCGTTAATTCCTCCAAACATATTATCTCTGTTACAGAAAAACGTTGTGCGAAAATATCACGAAAACGACCATTGGATAAGGATCCATCTATACTTCTTGCATATGGCAAACAATTTCTAATGTCATCTCTTCTCTGGAGGATTGTTGCTGACCACTTCGATTTCTGTTCCAACGAATCTCGATATTTCAGAACATTTTAGATCCGATAGTTTAGAGCGGAGATTAGGACATGTCAATTCCTTTGCCAGATCAGGCAACCCCTCTTGTAACAAACTGTTTACGAGAGCGGTATTATATATATATATATATCATATATTTCTATATATTAATATATATATAAATATATATATTATATTATATATATATATTAGTATATATATAATATATATATATATATATTATATATATATATATTATAATATATATATATATTATTTTATATATATATATATTTATATTTACTATATATATAATTAGTATATTATATATATTATTATATATAATATATACTATAGATATATATATATACTATTATATATATATATAATATATATAATATACTATATCATAATATATATATATATATATATATGACAAAATTATGACAGAGATGAACTTTAAAATAGACTATTTATTTACACCTAGTTTCAATTGGTCCCAAAGGGATTAAACCAATCTCAGAACTTTATGAGTATAATATGTATAAACGCAAATTTAAATTGTTAAACGATATCATTTTTTATCGGAATCATTTAAATTTTTATTTTGTATTTTTTAAAGGTACATTTTGGGTGTTTATAGCAATTATTGGTTAAAAATTGACTTTTGTTGACTACCAATAAAAGTTTGGAAAAATTTACCATAATTCTTAGTGGCGAGTGTTTATATGCTAATTATTTTCGGAAGGTAATATTTTATGGGAAGCTGATTGGGCCATATATTATCGGGGGGATTTTCTTTATGGGAAAAGCGTAATTTTTAAACAGACAGTAAGCCATGGGAATATAT
>JABUQX010108927.1:0-10000 GCA_015478945.1 Trachelipus rathkii | reverse complement strand
TTTTAAATATCTTTTGGTGATATCTATTGACTATTATATATATTATTTATATATATATATATAAGATATTATATATTATATATATTATATATAATATAATATAATATATATTAATTATATATATAATATATATGATATATATATATATTATATATTAATATTATATATATATATATATAATATATAATTATAATATATAATATTAATATTAATATATATATATATAGGATATATATATATATATATATATTATATATTATTAAGTGGATTATATAATATATCATAAATATATATATTATATATATTATATATATATATAGTATATATTAATATATTATATTAGTAATATATTATAATATATATTATAATAATATATAGTGAGGGAATAAATAGTAGTTTTGTATATTATTATCATTATTATTCATATTATAAATAATAATAAAAATTTTACAATATTATTACTAAATTCTAACATTCTCTATATAGCTATTCATAAAAAATATAAAATATAACAATAGCTTAACTAATATAGGGAATAATAGGATAATACATGTATACTATGTATGTGAATGTCATTAGGGTTCCAATTTATTAAGGTGCGGAAAATGTAATAAATATATATATGAGTATATTCAACCCATTAGAAGAAAATTAGATACAGTAATATAAATTGAAAAAGGAGAAAAGTAAACTTATTTAATTTTATAATAACTTGAGAACTAAATATAAGTAAATAATAATGGATACCAACGTCTTAAGAATAACACAATATAATCATCAAGTCAATAATAAATTAAGGTGAAAAACTGTTCATAACACAAGTTTCTACAGAATCATACTCATTTCCGCGCTTCTTTTTACGTGTCCAAGCTCTAAAACGCGACATCTCTACTAGTGTAACAATACAGGTCTTTAACTCAACTTATATTTTTTTGTCTCGGATTTGCCAGTGCATTCTTCCCTCTGATTCGGTCACCGATCCTAAAATTTTTGATAGGAAAAAGCTAAAAAAAATAAAAAAAATTATTGTTGTATATTATCAGATTAAACTCACTCTCACATAATAAGTTCTAGCAGAGAGCCTATCATATAAAAGAGAAAGGTCGCTTATAATATTTCATATATTAATAAAATTAATTAGTAAATTTGATATACAGAGCTATTATGAGAGGTGTACATAATTATTGTGAGCAAAGGAGAAATCCTGCTCACCCACAAGGTTTTTTGTTTTTTTTTATATTTATTATTTTATTTTTGTTGACTTGAGTAATACATCATTGACATAATATTATTACGTAGAGCACAAATTCCTATTCTTTATTACTTTATTGTGTGATAATATATTACCATAAGACTCGCTTAAATTTCCCAACCATCAGGTGAGCTCCTCTGACATATAGTGCAACTCTCTAATTACAGACTCACTTCACTGCTGACATTACTCATAAGAACAACGCGCAGTCTGTGAATGTCTCTACTACTATTGTGGGTTTTCTGTCAGCTGCCGCGCCATAGCACTTAGATAAGATGAAAGAAGACGATTTTTTTTTTGTAAGGGATAAGTATCATTTACCTATTCGACTGTCTAACTCGTAAAGACTAAATTAGCATGCGCGAACTAAGGAATCGCTAACCCCTCCTTCTTTTCTTCTCTTCTATCTACTTATTAGTGCTTATATTGTGTGCTTTATTCTTTCACCTGTATATATTTTTTTTCGTATGATTAACCTTAATTCTTCTCCCTTCGGGCGTTCCAGTGTCTGTCCGCCTGTCGTTATGTTGATGAAAATTCTTTACATTCTTTAAATTCTGTCCGACTGCCTCGTTTCCATGCTTCCAAAATAATGTAAACGTGTATTCTTTTTATCCGTACACCTGAAAGGTCCCGAGTATCTCTCTGTCAGTTTCCCTACATTATACTGTTGATTTCTTATTAACGGCCCTTGCCTTGTGGAGATCTTTCGGAACAAATATGTTTTTATTTTTATATACAACCTGTTTCCTCCAGCCCCTGGCTCTGCCCACGTAGCGGGCCTACCTATGGGAATTAAAGCCAACTAGTTTCCTCAAAAAAGCACTTCGTGACTGCACTCTGCGCACTGCGATTTCTCGTACCTTCTGCACGCTCAACCCTGGGGCCACTTCAGAAATTGTGTGGCGCGCCTACGCCGAAAACTATAGACCACCACTGGGGGTCCCCTTTGAGTACATTAGACCTTAGGTACATAAATATACTTAAAACAGCTATATATAAGTTTAGCCCAAGGCAAAATTTCAGGGCCATTTTACCTTTCATATTCTATTATATATGAGCTACTATACATTAATCATGTCACCTTAGAGCACTTATGAGAGTTTTGATTCAATTTTCCAAACTTAGCCATTTGACGTGTTTGGTGAGCTAAGCACGTATTGTGAAGTATCTTATCTATGCCGTATAGGTTACATTACGTCATTAAAATTAATATTATGTGACAGTGAACTGCTTCCTCTAGATCTTGAGTATAATGAGTCATTTCTAATTGAGCTCACAGTGAGACTAAAGAAAAATTTCTGACTCAACTAACACATTCAGCATCCGAGTCGACTGTCGCCTGCCTAATAGAGTATGATGTATAGCAGAAAAGTAGATTATGACTAGAAATAATCTGTCAATAAACTCAACAAGCTTAATTGAAAACCCCGTTACTATACTGAAACTATTACAATAATGTCCTACATAAAATAGATATATGTGAAGATAGTGTTCATAAACTTCTTCCGAGATCATTCCTTATACATCTTACTATATCCGAATAATTACTGAGAGATAATATTCTTTCTAAACGCTTATATTTTTTTGACAGACATTAACAACTCTTGTATAAATTTTCTTTTACTTAACTATGCATAAATATAAAGCGTAAGTAATTCTCCAGCTCTTAATAGATCTATCGTCACGTTTGATTTCCCAATGTAGATTCGTATATAGATTGTATTTCCTATATATGACTCATCATATCATCCAGATTTTACTATATATATAGGTACTAATATTCTAGTTGTGCCTGTAGAGATGCTTCTAACCGCCAAAGAATAGCTCCTCGCACCTATGATGAATTCCTCTGTAATCATGACCTTCTAAATCCACTAGTTTTACAAGCCCTCATTTATTAGTATCCTCTTATATATACCATCACATGTCTACCGTTCTATAAGCTATCTCTTTGAACACACCCAATCCTGATAATTTTCTTTCATCATTCCATTTAACCCTTTTTTACTGTAAGTTATAGCATTTATTACAAAATCATCAAAGTCATTATCATCACCAGCTTCGCCACTACTATCATTGCCACTATTATTATTATCACTCCTACTATTAATACATTACTACTACTACTACTACTACTACTATCGCTTTTATTATTATTTATTATTGATAATTATATATATGACACTAAATGCAGTACTACTAATACTATTGACTATGTGTAATTATTGATTTATTATTATCGGAATTATATATTTTACTACTACTACGACTACATGTCTTTATATTTAGTGAGCTTATTATATATTTGATATCATTATTACTACTACTGGGAATATGAAAAAACTTACTATTAGAGCTGGTGTAAAGTATTATTTATTTTTAAGTTCCAGGTATTATATATTAGGTTACTACGATAGCTACTGACTACTATTGCTTGCTTATCCATTAGTATATTATATGTGTATTACTACTGAAGCATATCTAAACTACTCACTAACTATGCTTTGTGAGTTATTATATTATTATTATTGTTATGATATTATTATTATTATTTTCATATTATTGTGTATATTCTATTGCTATTATTATAATACGCCGCAATCTTTGCTTAAGAGTTGCTGATATTAAAATGGCTATGTACTACTTTCCACAATGTGAATTGCTAGAGATTTCCAGTCCACTAACTCCTCCTCCAGTGTTTGTTAACTCGCGTCTCCCCGCAATTTCCTTAGCACCCATCCCCATCTTCTATATAAAGCTAATTGCAATTGCAATTCGCCCAGCCTCTATTGATTTTATCTCTTCGTCAAGCTAATCTGTTAAATTAAGCCAATTTATTTTTAGCCTCTAGAGACAATTAACTCAACGTCAAAATTTGCAATGGCATTCAAACCAAATTTACTCTCCCGATATTATGAATTTTTTCGGCCACTCTTATCGCATTAAGTGCTGGTGATGAAAGCCACACTGGTTACTGTTGACTAGAGCGCTCGATGATTCTCTTATTAGCAATAAGAAGCATATTTTTGTAAACTTGTTATTCACGGCATTGAGTGAAACTCCTTAAGCCAACTTGGCTAACTGCTAGCTCCACCTCAGTGAGTATGATACTAATAAAGTGCGAAGATTCTATCGTTTCTGATCATTTTTCTGCCCTGTGTTCAAAAGGCGCCAGACAGTTGCACGTACTATAGATGAGCTCGCATCACCTTCGTGGCGACCTGTTTCATCAAATATGTACTCTCGCATTTCATCAGAGGCAATACGGTACCCAGGTGCTGCTCGTCATGCGCATTCACATTGCGCTTTATCTTGCTATGAAAAGCCTTCTACATAAGGAGTTGCTACTCCCGAGGAATCCTTTTATTGAGTATCTGGGCTTCCCTCAACATTTGTGGTTGAAAGGGGCGTTCAGCAACGACAATTCGAACAATGGCTCGCGATCCAACAAAGTACTGAATATAATTCGCGACGAAATATATAGCACGAGGAAATCTCTTAGTGTAGTTCTAGATGGTGTGGCGCTTTGCACACGTTCACCGTGCATCGATTTCTCTTACTAGGCTTAACGCCCTTCCCGCTAATGTTGAAACCAAGAAATCTGTTTCTTCCGACCGCAAATCACACATTTTTTGGGTTCATATAAATTATTCATGATCTTTAATCTCTCTAAAAGCCTTCTCCAACATGCAACATCTTTCAAGAATCGGAACTACTGCAATTAAGAAGGCATCTAAATAAACAAAAACATCCTTAAATCTCAAGCAAAGATGACATGAAGCGCTGAAAGGCACTAGAAGAACACTTGTGCCCTTGTATCAAATAGTTAAAACTGTAGTTGCCAAAAGGGGCAAGTAATAGATGAAAATATTTTTTTGTGTTCCCGTCTTTATTGCCAGCGCGTGTATATATGCTGGCTTACGATCGTTTATTCCTCTGTAAAGTAATTTGCTAGTTGTTGAATTGACATAATAGTAATATCAATAAAGTCTTAGGGCAAGGGAAAAAATTTTACAGAGGTGATCTCTGGTGTCAATAACCTGATCAAGGGATAGTGACGTTCAATGAGCAACAACCGAACTCTGCCGTGTGCCGACTGTGGTTTAATAAGCTAGTTGGAAAACCCCAATTGCCTATCTCCCTTCCGCCGAGAACAGTACCTAGAATGACGGTCGTGTGCAGAAACTTCCAGAGAGTAAGTTAGATTTCCTCCTCCTGGCGTTATCTCAAAAAGGATGAGGAAGTAGCATGTGTTTTCTATACTTTCATCCATTATGATCGGAGCTAGCCGCTGTACATATCACATGGTATGGTTGGTAAGTTTACGCACTAAGCTCGCATCCAAAATACTCTTCATCTTTAAAGAGGCTCATCTATCTCGTATCGCACCTCCCCCCTCATTGGACATTTGCGATTCCATTTCAAGCACCTAGTGCCAGACTCCCACCTCCTCAAGTAGTAACAATCTCTTACCCCCGACTCCCCCCTCCCCCATATAAGTTGTCCAGTAACCCAGTTAAAGTGGTAATGAGTCGTACCAAAAGCCATCCGCTACTAAGCTGTCAACAAAAATGAACCCACGCCTTCTCTTCTGTCCTGTTAGTATCTTATACATATTAAAAGCGGACGCATGCTTGTGAAGCTGGATGTTATCATTCTTTAAATTTAAATTAGGCGCTTTATAGGGATTCAAGAAGTGTTGTCACCATTGTTATTCATCCTGTATATGGTGAATGTGGTATTTTTCTAGATTAAATTATTAACGATTTTGTAGCAGATTATGCAGTTAATAGCCGAAGTAGAGCGGTAGTGATTGAAAGAGGGCAGGAGGCGGTCTAAAGGGAAGATTACGAGTTTCCTCGAACTATGGTGTAATTGTGCATTGCAGACGAGCCTATTGCTCTATGGTTGAGCAAAGGGAAGACATAAGAAGGAAAAAAATATCGTTTATAACAAGAGGAGTACTGATCAGGATGGCTCAGAGGATTTAAATAGAGAGGTGCATGCGAATACTGGACGTGGGAGATTTTTGGAATGGCTGTATGTAATTATGAGCGATAGACTGAAGCTGTGGATCTTTATGAAGATAGTAAAGACATAAGGGAAAGGATAAGTGAGAACTTTAAACATTGGAGGAGATGCGGCCTCTAATGGGGAAAGAATAAAAAGATGGCTTGCGGGAAGCTTGCTAGGTAGATGAGGAGTTACGGTAATAACGCAGTGTGAGATATGGATATCTTTTTAGGGTTGTTTGATTAATAGTTTATTTATGAGAGAAAGATAAAAATGAACTAACTCTTAGATGGAGTGTTGTTACGGAGTTTATATCCCTTCTGCATGAGAAAACAGACATGTGACCGAGACAGGTAAAAACCACTTATTATATACCACGATTCTGAGACCAGTTTACTTTTGTTGTTTGGTCGGAATTCCAGCGATGGAGACACGTTAACAACTCGTAAAACAAGGAGTATAGCCGCTCGTGGCGGCGAGATGAGGGTGTTGCGGTTGATAGGTGGGAAGGAACGTACGATTATCTATAAAAGTTATTCGTGACCGAGAAAAAGTGCTCGCTGAGAGTAAGAAGGTCAATACTGACGATAGGCATGCACGAATAGAGTAGGGTGTTTGGTAAAGGCTGCTGTTCTAACCAATAAGTCTAATGTTCAATCACTCTTTTGGAGTGTTTGAGGGCTGTGTGATTGGAGGATTTGTAATTGAGCATACGAGCATGCATAGCAACCAGCATGCACTGAGACCGGAATTGAGAGGAGCTACCGCCATTTGGACACATCTATTGCGATACGCAGCTCTGGCATGTTATAAAATGAAGAAGATACCCGGCCAGACTTTTATGCATGGCAGCCTGCAGGTTAGTAAGAACGGCGGGTAACGTCCAGGAAAATATAGGAAAGATGGTATAATCAATATATAATTGGACGGCGGCATGTTGTATAGCGTAAATACTGAATATAATAGGGTAGAATTGGGACGGCTATGAGATCTAAGGTGGTATATATAATAAGAAATACATAATCGACTGTACTGAAAGAATGAAAGGGGTCCGTGTAGTGTGAGCAGCAAAATACATAGCTCTAAAGCACTCACAGCGCTTATCTAAGCTTCGAATGCCCCTATCGACACGGAGCGCGCTGCCTGTAGTGAGAAAGTAATCGAAACGCGAATAAAGGTATATATATTATATAATATACGATATACCTTATATATGTTTTAATTAGTGAATTTATTCCTATATAATTAATATATATAAATATATACTTAATATTATAATATATATATAATTAATAATTATAAATATATATGTAGTTAATATATATATATATATATATATATATATATATTATATAATGTTGTCCCGCTTAGCTCCTAAAAAAAAATTAGGCAATATTTTTTTTTTTTTTACATTTTCCTAACTAAAATTATCAAGGATTCAAAAAATGTATTTTTTTTCGCTTGTAGCTTATTTGTAAGTTTTTTTTTTTTAGTTTTTTTTTTTTTTATCACATTTTTCCGCATACTAAAATTATGGTTCTAAATCGCGAAGCATTCCTAATGACATAAGTGTATATACCTTATTTCAACTCATGTAAGTAAGGCTATTAGTTAGCATTTTTTGAAATCAGATATCTGATTGAAAAATATAATATTTTGTGTTAATGATAAATTACATATAAAGCCATATATTATTATAATTATATATATAATTATAATTTTATATACTTATATTTATATATTTTATATAATCATAAATAGATTAATTATTATTATATATTATAATAGTAACTATAATATTAACTTATTATATATTTACTCAATACGGTGTATAAAACATAGCATATATATATATATTTATTACAACCCTATATAATCGTAGAAAATACATTAGCAACATGATACCTTATTAGTATTGTAAATAGTTAGACCCAGATAGTATATATCAGGTAAAAATTAAACTTATATAGTATACCCTTACTATTAATATACTTAAATTAAAGTTATAATATATAATATATAATATAAATATAAGAGATGAATATATTAATAAACTAATTAAAGTATAATATATACCAGTACTATTATATTATAAAGTACTACTGTAACTAATATATATATAATTCCTGACTTAATATTTATATTTTTTTAAGCTCATTAATAATTTTTTTTTTATAAAAATTTTGTTAGAAGAAAAATACCTGTTACATTTAATTTTATAATATTTTTATAAATCACAATATAAACTTATAATCTGTTTGTTAGTAAGGAGATAGTACATATAATAAAAGGTATAATCATTCTAATCCTATATACCTTATACTTAAATTACCTCATATTTATTATATAGAATAAGCTATAAAGTATACATAAATTTTACTGATATTCAACGAAAGCGGATAAAAGGTGATATACAATCACATCGAGCTTATACAATATACCTTCTCTAATTTAAATACTACAACAGATAATTTATATATATACTGATTTAACTATTAGTATATATTATATAATATCAATCTATTAATTAATATTATATATTACTATTAATTATATCAAATCTAATATATATTCTAGTATAAATATGATCCATAAAGTTCTTGAGAATTAATCGTGATACACTTACATTCTACTACTACCTTCTCACCCTAATAGTACATTAGATAATGTCATATATATATATATAGGTAATATATTATATATATATATATATATATATACATATTATACATATATATATAATGTATATATAATATTAATCGATTAGCTTATAAATAGTTATATATTATAATAGTAGTATATTAAGTAATAAGCATTAATTGATATATTAGTTTATGAACTTTCCTAGTCTATAGTATATAGAGTAATATTATAGGGATATATAATCTAACTAAAGCTGAGGTATACTTCTATATTATGAATACTAATTAAACAGCGTAATTACTAGTTTAATTCAAAATTACAAGACTATTATATAGTTACCTTATTTTCTAAATCTACATTATAATCGTTAGTAAATTTATCTAATAAATCCTAGTATTTAATACTGCCATCAGCTAATTATTAAATGACTATATTACTATTCCTATATTCTACTCTAATTTATACTAATATATTTCATTTAAAATTAATTTAATTATTAAATAATTTATTATATTTATTTAGTTTAATATTATATAACCTCAGCTAATGTACGTATTTAGTAGTTTAAACAGAATTATACATAATAAGTTGAAGAGTAGACTACTACTATAATTCCCACCGAACTCAGTGTGATAACAATAACAGACTTCTATATATTATAGGGGATGAGAGGTAATGATGATATGCCTAATTCATAGTAGATATCCATCCCTGCCTAGTTAGATACATTTTCTAACTAAATTACATATAATTCCTATATACTTCCACTTAAATCTTATTCATAGTATAATATAAGTTAACCTAATTTCCTATATATAATATTCATTAACCCATACTGTAATTTAAATTAAATAAATGTTATACAAATATTATACTAAATACCTATTACTATATTAAGGCTTATATATTATTCTTATATAAGTATTAATAATATATATATATATAATATTTAAGCTAAATATTATAATGTATATTAATATTAATATTATAATATATAATTATTAATATTATGAATAAATTATATTATATATTTACTACTATGAACTACGTAAATAAGTACATTTAATTATTATATATATATATATATAT
>JABUQX010108925.1:25000-27500 GCA_015478945.1 Trachelipus rathkii | reverse complement strand
GTCCTCACTCACAACCATTACCTTACTCTTATCTACGTTTACTTTCAAACCCCTCCTTTTACACACCCTAGCAAATCTCTCTACCAATCCTCTCAAACTCTTCATATTTGCAACACAAAGCCAAATTATCGGCATATAATATGTGGGGCACCTTAAACTCTCTTCCATTCTCCATCATTCTAACACCATTTCCTGCCACCCCACCTCTAATTCTTACATAAACCCATCCATATACAAATTGAATAATCAAGAAGACATAACACATCCATGCCTCATTCCACTATTCAATCACTTTCAACATCATTTATTCTTACAAACGCTTCTGTCGTCATACATACTTTTGATTCCATTCGAAGTCTACCACCAACACCATATATCATGAACACCTTCCATAGAGCTTCCCTATTAACCCTATCATTTGCCTGCCAAATCCATTAAATCTAAATACAATTTATTCTTCTTCTCTCTCATTTATCATTCGTTTGTTTCAATGTAAAGATTTGATCCACACTTTCGACCAAAATACCGGCATATATCTTCCTTACATCACTCAATAAACTAATTCCCTTATAATTCCTACAGTTTCCCTTATTCCTCCACCCTTTATAAAGTCACTTTGCTCTCTCTCTAATCCTGAACTATACCTCTACGTAACGCTGTTACACAACAACCAAATCAACCAATCATCATCTCACCTCCGTTTTGATCATTTCCTGGTAATTTTTATCTATACATACTGATTACCATTCTTAACTCTAACTACTAACTAGATATTGGAGTAGAGTATTAAAATGAACTAGTATTACTATAAGAATTACAAAAGTACTAAAAAGGATGGAATGAAGTACCAATGAAGTACTAAATGAAGTACCAATAAAGTGCTAAACTTCTAAGAAAGCAAGAAAGTTATTAAAAAGTATTTCCTAATTTACCAAGTACTAAAAATCAGCGCTACTAATGAAATAATAACTTCTAATAATATAAGATATTTTTTATTATTGAGACCGTCATCTTAATTATCAGGACTGTAAAATCAAAAGGAATTCAAATACTTTTGTATACAATTCAAATTAAGGAAAGAATAGCGGGCTTTTTATATTTATTGATAAATTATTAGCTTCACACCTTTGAACAAAATAAAATGTCTTCTTAATCTAATCATACTTAACAAAACTTATTATGACCTTGCCTCCCTAGCGCTGCTGCGATTGTTGGCAATATACCTAGCCCTACGGTAATCGTAAGCCGTATAATTTTAAACACTACAACCCTAATACAAATCACTACAACACTAATACTAATTTTCTTTCAATGTATTAAATATTTCAATATGAATCACCTGTGAAGCTCAAAATATAAAATGCGTAAAAATGCGTTTAGATAATTAGTTCGACTGTATTGATATAATTTAAAAGAACCATAATATATACTAAAGAAGTCATTGGTCAGGGATATTGCTAAAAAAAACATTAATTAGGTATTAAAATGATAAAGAAATATTACCAAAAAGAAGCACTAATATACTAAAAAACTAAAGTACTAAAATCGCTAAATATTACTAAATAAGTACAAATAATGGTTAAAGTGCTAAAAGCCGAATATTTCTAATGAAGTTCTAATAAGGTACTAAAGTACTAATAAAGTAGAAAAATTTCTAAAGAAATGGTCCTATTCTGTTTTACGACTCCGTCAGTTTTGATTTTTTTTTTTTAATATATTGCTACTATATGATACTAACAATGAATTTCAGTGGTAACGGACATGATTCAAAAGTTCGAAATATTTTAAATAATTTTTTAAAAATCACATTTATGTTAAATATTTTTTTCAAAAATGAAATATCTCGAAAAGTACGACACTTGCAGAAAATCCAATTACATATTTGGAATCAGTGTATAAAGCTTATTATAAAAATATAAATATATATATATATATATATATATATATATATATATATATATATATATATATATATATATATATATATATATATATATATATATATATATATATATATATATAAATATATAAAAATAATATATATATATATATATATATATATATATATATATATATATATATATATATATATATATATATATATATATATATATATATATATATATATATATATATAATATTTAAATATATATATATATATATATATATATATATACTATATATATATATAAATATATATATATATATATATATATATATATATATATATATATATATATATATATATATATATATATAAATATATATTTATATATATATATATATATATATATATATATATATATATATATATATATATATATATATATATATATATATATATATATATATGGGGGCTCGAGCCGACGGGGAAGAGGGACGTTTTACATACCCCGTAAGAGGTGGAGGAACCGCGACACTAAATACCAAACTGGGGTTACGGAGATCCCTCGCCGGAGGGGGGAAATAGTCCTACCCTGTCGTTCCCTGGAAGGCAGAG
>JABUQX010108925.1:2500-12500 GCA_015478945.1 Trachelipus rathkii | reverse complement strand
AGATACGTTTCTGTAAAATATTAGCTTAGAACTCATTCACATCACCAAGTTAATAACAATTAATGGAATCAACTTATCAAAAAAATTGTGTTCTTTTAATATATATATATATATATATATATTATTATTATTATATATTATATATATATATATATATAATATATATATATATATATATATATATATATATATTATTATATTATATATATATATAATATTATATATATATATATATTTATATATATATACTATATATATATATTATATATATATATATATAAGTATATATATATATATATTGATATATATAATATATATTTATATATTATGATATATCTTATATAATATATATTATATACTATATATATATATATATATATATATATATATATATTTTATATATATTATATATATAATATTATATATATTATATATATTATCTATATCTATATCTATATATATATTATATATTATATATATATATATATATATAATTTATATATATATATATATATATATATATATATATATATATATATGTAAATATATATAATATATATATACTATATATATATATTATTATATATATTATTATATTATATATATTATATATATATATATATTATATATATATATATATATTAGTATATATATATTATATAATATATATATATAGAGAGAGAAGAGAGACGAGAGAGAGAGAGGAGAGAGAGAGGAAAGTGAAAGCATAAACTTGAATGACGTTCTTTTTGAATGACTTTTTAACGTCGTTTGGAAGCCATTAAACAGAAATTGCAAATTTTCCGGCAGGTAAAAATGGGGGTGACAAAGAGATAAAAAAGGAACTTGGGGGGGGAGAATATGGGAAATGGGAAGGTAGACGAAGTGGAATATATTTAGTATAATAAAAAAATCCTCGTTTGGGAAGTAATAATATAATGAACTTGTTGAATATAAATCCACTTTTCATTTTCCTTAGGAGTAATTATTACTTCGGTGAGAAGGGGTAAACGGATTTGGCAGATTGCTTATGCCGCATTACCATATTATTTATCTATTTAGGGATATATATATATATATATATATATATATATATATATATATGTATTTAGATATAGATATATATATATATATATATATATATATATATATATATATATATATATATATCTATATATTATATATATATATATATATATATATATATATATATATATATATATATATTAGTGTTTTTCACCCTTGAGAAAGTTAATTAGATTATTGATATTTTTGCAATTACTGTTGCTGTATCATATTATGGAAATTTAAACTTTTAGGTAACTTGATAATTTTATTACACATGATCAATTAGGAATTAAAAAGTTATATTAATTAAGACTAACGTTAAAACTTATTGAACACATATGGCAAAAGCTTTCGTTGTGGATTGACACAACCTTATCAATTGCTGTGTTCTAAAATGACTAAAATAGGATTTCAAAATAATTTTATACATTCAATAGATTATCGTTTTGAAGGGCGGCATAGTCTTGTACTTCCAGGAGTCGATGGTCTGGCAACCTACGTTGTCATTTTTATTTTTATTCGAATTTGTTTGGTTTTGAAAAAATAGAAAATCCTTATGGAGAAGAACAATGTTCACATAATTATGTACATGATTGAAATACATAGATACATACGTTTGAAGGATATAAGCTCATAAATTCTCGTAAATACACCAAAAGACTGTGCGCATGTGTACGTGCGCAGCCACAGTTATGAACACATACATGTAACAGGATGTTAACAATTTTTAATGCATATGTAAGCTTATGAACAAAAACGAATTCTGTACACGCATCAATACGTGCACACCAGATTCTGTAAATACATATTAACGAGGCAGAATTTAATTCGTTTTATGGGAATTTTTAAATATATTGGAACGAGTGTATCTCCGACCCCGGAAAATTAATAAGAGAGAAAGTTAGTTTTTGATTTTTTGGTTGATGCTTTTGATAAGATGTGAGTGAGTGTTTATTAGGCTGTTTAGAAGAAAATCAATTTTAATTTCACCGGGGATAATATTAAAGTTTTTGGTGGAGATAATACAGAGAGATTCTATGAGTTTACGGAGGAGTGGATTGGAGGTTTTATGTAAGGGGGTCATATTGTTTATGTTTATTTTATGATTTGATGACCTACGGTGGAATGTGAGAGAGGAACCAATCTTGTCATCTATTAAGTCATCTTTGTGTTGTTTCTGTCTCCTGTCAAAGTCATTTGTTTCACCTATGTATAGTCTGTTGCAGTCGTGGCAAGGTATAGTGTATATGCATTGGATGGGACTAGGTGCTGGTTTGGGAGGGTGAAGATATTGTTTGAGAGAAATAGCATTAGAGGGGGTGAGGACTATGTGTTTAGGTAAATGTTGTTTTATGTTGTGAAAGTTTGTGGTGGGTATAGGTAGATAGGATTTTTTTATGGCATTCTCATTGGTGGAGGTATTATGATTGTAGTATTTGTTTTTAGCTTTGTGATAAGATTTGTTTATAATATGGGTGGGGTATTGTAGTTTTTGGAAGGTGTTTCGTATGTAGTTGGTTTCATTGGTGAGGTGTTGGGGGGAGCAGAGTCTGAAGGCTCTTAGGTAGAGAGAAGTGAGTGTGGCTATTTTTATTGTGTTAGAGTGGGTGGAAAACCAGTGTATATAGGAAGACGTGGCGGTGGGTTTTCTATATATGGAGAAGTTGAGATATAATGAATTGTGCCAAGAGATGAGGGTGTCGAGATAGGGAAGAGTGGAATTTTTAGGATGTTCTAAAGTGTATTTTATGGAAGGGTGTAAATTATTGAGATGTTGGAGGATTAGGTTAGGGTCAATATTTCGAGGGAGGGCTGTGAAAATATCGTCTACGTATCTTAGCCATGTGGTGTTGTGTAAGAGGGGATGTGAAAGAATTAAGAAGTGTTCTGTAAGCTCCATATAAATGTTGCTGAGTATGGGTGAAAGGGGGGAACCCATACTCAAACCTTGTTTTTGTAAATAGTAGGAGTCATGGAATTGAAAAAAACTATGTTTGAGAGTGAGAGTTATGAGAGCTTTAAGGAAGGGAAAGGGGTAGGAGAGAGTGATATTGTGTGTGGTGATATAGGTCTGTAACATATCAAGAGTGGTATCAACGGGGACAGATGTGAATAGAGAACAAACGTCAAAGCTGTAGAAATTGTGTGTGCAAGGGTTGAGGTGTTGTGCTCTTTGTATGAAATCGGTGCTGTTTTTTAGGTGAGTGGAAGAAATGTTGTTTATGAGAGGTTTAAGTTGGGTGGCGATCCAAGATGAGAGTTTGTATGTGGGGCAATTTATATTGGAGATGATGGGGCGTAGGGGATTGTTTTGTTTGTGGGTTTTGGGAATGCCATAAAATTGTGCTAAATTGTTCATGTAGGATTTTAGGTTGTTATGCAAGAGAGGATGGTCTTTACAGATGGATTTTAGTTCTTTGTTGAAATTAAGTTGTGATTTTACTAAAGGGTTAGTGTTGAGTTTAGTATATGTTGTGGTATCGGAGAGAAGGTTTTGGCATTTGGCAAAATAATCAGTTATATTAAGGATAACGATGTTATTTCCTTTATCGGAGCGTGAAATGGTGATGTTCTTGTTTTTTTGTAGATTCTGTAATGTGTGGTAGAAGATTTCGGGTATTTGTGTCATGTGTGTAGAGTTCTGTATGTGGGAGAGTATGTAGCCTTTCAGTATGTCTGTATTGCAGTCATTGTGTTTATAGTTTTTTGTCCATATGTTAAAGTCATGTGTAAATTTTAGAAATGGGTCCGGGTTATTGAGAGCAAAAGAAAGACCGTAACCTAATAAGATTTTTTCGTATTTGGTTAATGTGTAAGAGGAGAGATTGATGATTTTTGTGGGGGTTTTTCTCTCCTCTTACACATTAACCAAATACGAAAAAATCTTACGGTCTTTCTTTTGCTCTCAATAACCCGGACCCATTTCTAAAATTTACACATGACTTTAACATATGGACAAAAAACTATAAACACAATGACTGCAATACAGACATACTGAAAGGCTACATACTCTCCCACATACAGAACTCTACACACATGACACAAATACCCGAAATCTTCTACCACACATTACAGAATCTACAAAAAAACAAGAACATCACCATTTCACGCTCCGATAAAGGAAATAACATCGTTATCCTTAATATAACTGATTATTTTGCCAAATGCCAAAACCTTCTCTCCGATATCTCATCTCTCTCTCTCTCTGATCTAACACTAACTTTTACGACTCTCTCTCTCTCTCTAACACTATCTTTTACGACTTTCTCTCTCTCTCTCTCTCTCCTCTCTCTCTCTCTCTCTCTCTCCTCTCTTCTCCTCTCTCTCTCTTTATATCTTCTTTCTCTCTCTCTCACTCTCTAAATAGAAAAGAATAAAAAAATAGAATAATAGATTTATTTTTCGTTTTCTCGGGTTTTATGAATATTAATCTCTTTCACGAATGGCTGTTGGTGGGGTGCAGTGCTTTGTTCGCTCATTTATATATGCGTTGCGGTACGGTCTGCGCTCATTTCCGCGCATTTGCCATGCGGGGCGGAAACTTCAAAGCTCGGCCAACCCACCCAACCCTGCTTCCTATATTACCAATCTTCAAAGTTACTGTAACTAAAGTTCTCAGAATTATAGCTTTTTCAATTATTTATTTATTTATTTATTTATTTATTTATTTATTTATTTATTTATTTATTTATTTATGCTAGTTACTCGCCGCAAAGAAGCAGGAAACATATTTTAAACCAAATTCAGTTTCATACGAAGAGTACGAACCAAGTTTGCATTAAAATATCTATTTATGTTTCGGACAAATGTTGGCAACGTTTGCAACTTTCACGAATTACGAGATTTAGCTGGAGTAAGTTTTTGATCTCTCTCTCTCTCTCTCTCTCTTCTCTCTCTCCTCTCTATATATATTATATATATATTATATATATATATATATTATATATATATAATATATAATATATAATATATATATATATATATATATATATATAATATATATATATATATATATATATGGTTGGCAAAAGCCCGAGGGATACTTTTAATTTTTATAATCCAGAGTCAATTTTAAAGGCCGACATACCCAAATACACGGTGTTTGAAAGCGTGAAAGTTAAAGGCAAGTCAAAGGCAAGTCAAAGGTAGTTGGGAAAATAGATTAAGGCAATGTGTTTCATGCACTAGTAGTGAAGTACATGTAAGATTGAGCTTAGCGGTTAAGTCTAGGGACAGAGGGTTGAATAAAGAAAGGATGAGATTCTGCAGAAACGCGTGTCGCACCAGCAATTCTCAATTGAGAAGTTAAACGACTGAAAAGTTTAGTTGAGAAGTGTCTGTTGTAAAAACAATAGAATAAACAGAGTGACGCAACAATTTCGAAGGGGAAAAAGGAGAGTGGAGAGAGTTACTGAGAGGAAAAAGGAGAGTGGAGAGAGTTACTGAGAGAAAAAATGAGAGTGGAGAGAGTTACTGAGAGGAAAAAGGAGAGTGGAGAGTGTTACTGAAAGGAAAAAGGAGAGTGGAGAGAGTTAATGAGAGGAAAAAGGAGAGTGGAGAGAGTTACTGAGAGGAAAAAGGAGAGTGGAAAGAGTTACTGAGAGGAAAAAAAAGAGTTAATAATGCGAAAAGCCCTAGATTCCATCTTTTCAAGGATAGCTGTGTGAGTGGAATCAGACCAGGTGTGTAGCGCATACTCCATACAGGGGTGAACGATTCCCCTATGAAAGAAAATAACTGGGGTAGGGTAAAGAAATTTTGAAGGCTCCCCTCAGAACACCCATCCTCTTAGAATCTTGTTTAGATAAAGGAGTAATGTGATCCTTCCAATTAATAGAAAGAGAAAGAGAAACATTAAGAGTAGATAAAGGTTTTGGGCTGTGTAGAAAGAGAAACACTAAAAGTAGTAGATAAAGGTTTTGAGCTGTGTTTCGAAGATTTGCTATAGTTGTGTGAAAGATTATGAATGAAAGATAGAAAAACTGAGTTTTTGAGGCATTGAAAATAACCTTGCTCACAATGCCATCATTATAAATTCGAGAAAGATAGGAAGTTAGTTGCTCCAAGGTCGCTCTTCCGGCGTGAATTAATAGTTGTTGGGAGGGATGTTTTCAGAATGAAAGGAGCAATGAAATGTGGAGTTGTTGGCATATGGTTGGATTACTTGTTTTATTTTTGATTTTTTTTTAGTATTTTTATTTTTTACAGATGACCACCACTCACGTCAAGAGCACTTTTCAAGGAGGGGCCTGGATTATACAATTTATAGGTCAGCATAAATCTCTGAGCTTCGAGCGGACTGAGGCCTTTAAAAGAAGAAGATTTAATTCAGCAGGAAAACAGATGAAGGCAGGAAATTCCACATAACAAATGTGACTGGAAAGAAGGAGTAACCACAACGAACAAGCTTGGGGTTCCCATTATTCGCTCAAATTTCACGAAAAAGCAAGGCACCCCTTGTGCTTTGAGGACGACGCAATGGAGGTGGAATGCGAGAAGTCGACTCCACAGATCACATGCCGTTTACAATAAAGAGCTAATGCACCAACGCCACGTCGCAGATATAGATGGCCAAAAGAATTTGAAAGTAGGGGACAATTTCTTAGTCTATCAGCCTTAGACTCAACCCTATCCAAAATAAAGGCGGAACCGGAACCCTTCCCCCAAATGTGAGAACAGTACTCCATACAAGGCCGCATAAGACCATTGTATAATTGAAATAACTGTAGGGAAGAAAAATATTCAAGTAACCTGAAGAAAGCTCCCTTTGCAATCATTGTAATATGATGTTTCCAAGCTAGTTTATTGATAATGTTCATACCAAGAATTCTTATGTTTTCCACAGGTGAAACGAGAGGTCCGTAAAAGAAGATAAGAAAGTTTGGAGGTGTTTTTGAGAGGAGATGTGAAGACGTTGGTTTTTTAAAGAGTTGAATTTCACAAAGTAGAGGCGACCCCACCGGGAAATATCATCCAGATTTGCAAGAATATAATCTGAAAACTGAAGTCGAAAAGCAATTCTATAAGCAAAATAATGAGAAGATTTTAAATGAGTGGAAGAATGGAGTGTTATGTCATCGACATAAGAATGAACAGGGTGGAAGTGTGGCTGAGAAGATCGTTTATGAAAAGTAAAAATAAAGTTGGAGATAAAGCAGAACCTTGAGGAATACCATAATTAACAGAAAAGGAGGAAGAGATCGCTCCATCAACGAGTGCCTATATGTAGCAATATGAGAGAAAACTAGATATGAGTAAGGAAAGAGAAGGAGGAAAGCCAAAATTAAGGGAGCTTAGATAGTAGTGCCGTATGCCATACCCGGTCAAAAAGTTTTGGATATGTCAAGCGCCACCACACAAGACTCTATATAGTTTCCAAGGGGCTGAAGACTATAAATCAGTGAACTACGAAAGAATGTCACTACTTGAACTCAACTGGTGATCTGAAAGGAGGGAATGAGATTCCATGTGATCTAGGAAATGCGAGTTGACTATGGTTTCAAAGATTTTATACAGAATACTAGGGAAAGCTATAGGACGATAGTTAGGTGAATTAGAGCGGCTACCCTTTTTAGCGACTGGTTAAACATATGCCCTCTTTCAGCATTCAGGGAAAATATTAGTATTAAGGTATATAGAGTATAGCCAAATAAAGACAGGCGTCAGCTTAGAAGCACACTCCCTCAAAATACGGGAAGAATATTTTCCTGACGTTCATAGGTCTCAGGATCTCATGCACCCTATCATGTGTAATCACAGCCCACAAGCAAAGCCATGAGAAATCTGAGAAGAAGTAAGATGAGAAATGTCAGAATCGTCTATGGTGGAATAAGATGAAAAAAAGGAGACCTAAGAGATTAGTCTTTTCAGAAGGGGTATTGAGTATTTGCTACAGATTCATCAGAGAGAATAAAAGGAGAAAGACAGAATTACAGAAGTTATCAAAGATGTTTTTGTCAGAAGGCCAGAAATTTTTATCAGTATTAAAACCAAGGAGGTCAATGCACTTCCTTTTGCTGACAAATAATGCCACTGCAACGATTCCGAGCTGAATGAGAATTAGTAAGAGTCATAGGAGAACGAGAATTTTCCTATTCACGGTAGATATTGTCTTTATCCTGAATGGGACGAGAACAAGTGTCATCGAACTATGAATTTTGAAGAGAAAAGAGTTAGTTGAAGATGGAATGATCCTTCTCATTCCCTCGGTAATTAAGAACTTAACTTTTACAGCAGTTACCGAAGCGTCCTCCTAGTCAAAACAGGATTCATACCAACAGTAGGAAGTAAAGAAACGACGCAATTAAAGTGTCATAAAATAAGCATAAGGAATGGTGGTGATGCCGAAAAGAAAATGTTATAAATAAGAGTTTCAAGATTTTGGTTAGAGTTACTGATATGAGGGAGAGTGGTGTAAATGGTGGAAAATGGTAACGAAAAGGAGTGGTGGTAAAGCATGTC
The DNA here is from genome assembly GCA_015478945.1 of Trachelipus rathkii. NCBI lineage: Eukaryota > Metazoa > Arthropoda > Malacostraca > Isopoda > Trachelipodidae > Trachelipus > Trachelipus rathkii. Next base: position 3,971 of record JABUQX010108925.1, on the reverse strand, counting down.
AGGAGTATTCAAGATCTGGTTAGGACAGTGTGGAACGTGTATAGGTTTCAAAGTCAGCTGTTCCAGATCGTTGGGAATACTGAATTATTTTGACCTCCTTTCCACCCATATCAGCATGAGAGAAGCCCAGCCACTCGGTGTTATGTTCAGTGAAGTCTTCCAAGTAGAAGACCTTGACATTTGGATGAGAAGAATTAGAAGTCTCGTGAGAAGAAGTAATATATTCAAAAAAATCCGGAAAATGTGTTCCATTAGAAGAGCAGAAACACAAGGAAAAATAGTAGTAAAAAGAAGAAATATCCCAAATCATAGAATATCGAGATTTGAATATTCAAGGTTTCCAAGACGTGTTACGGGATTGTTAATGTTTATATAGGCACAGATTCCACCATTTTATCGGAAATTGTAATAAAAGTTGTAGTTCGAGATAATAAGAATATGAGAGAAAAAATACCTGGATAGCAGGGTCTACGACCCAAGATGAGGATTAGGATAGAGATTTTTGACCGAAGAGATTAGAATAAAAATTAGAGGGGTGATACACAACAGATTCGAGATTAGCGCCTAAGTCACGGACTTTGGGGAGGCCAATAGAGAATCCACGCCTATGCTCACCCCCACGTTCACTAAATCCAGCCATTCAAACATTAAAACAACCACACACACACAAACGCACACACCTGCTTACCCACACACACACAAACTCAAGCGTTCATATACTCGCAAGATAACAAAAACTAAAGTTAAAACTAAAATCAAAATTACAAGTACCCTAACGTAATGATACCCTGCATTAAAATCTTATATTAATTAAAAGGGGTTTAAAAAACCAAAAATTGTAAGTCTTCAAACTAGTATTTCAAAAATGAAAATAAAAAATAAATAAAATAAAACTTTAACATATCTTAAAAGTTCAGGATGGCAAAAGTTTCGGAGCAAATTCTCATTTATTAATAAAGACAGTAGATACTAAAAAGACTTGATCAGCAATAAAAACTAAAACAAACACTAGAAAACACAAAAGCAACACTAAGAACATGTTATATTAAAATAATGAGTTGACAATTATATATTTTAAATATAGATATTAAAATATTAAAATATTTAATAAATATAATATAAAAATAAATATAATGTTTAAATAATAAAATGTATATCTGTTCTCATTTTTCATTTAATATTAGCACAAAGAAGAATGAGAAACACGACACAACCTCGCATCACGAGAGAAAAATATGAGTAATATCGAAAAGGTCATTAATGAAAAGTAAGAAAGAGAGTTGGGTATAGAATTGAACCCTGAGGAACACCCATATTCATAGATTTAAGGGATGACCGCTGGTCAATTTACCACAAAAGTTGCTACTGAGACGACAAAAAGAAAATCTGAGAGAAGGTCACAGAGAGAAGGATATCTACCGAAAAGAGGAAAGTTTAAAAATCGAAGAGAGAGAGAGAGAGAGAGAGAGAG
>JABUQX010108924.1:12500-15233 GCA_015478945.1 Trachelipus rathkii | reverse complement strand
GACAGAGAGAGAACGAGAGATGAGAGAGGAGAGAGACATTAAAGTTAGCATTTTCCGGTTCTCCCCTCAAACCGATAGTGGTGGATCCAAATTCCTTGAGGAGAGAGAGAAGAAGAGAGATAGAGAGGAGAGGACGAGAAGAGAGAGAGAGAGAGAGAGGAGAGAGAGAGAGAGAGAGAGGAGAAGAGAGAGGAGAGGAGAGAGGATGAGAGAGAGAGAGAGAGAGGAGAGAGAGAGAGAGATTCCGCACAATTTTGAAAATCAGAAAAAACCAAAGCCTTAAACCTCCAAAAATTTTTTTCTTTCTTTTTAAAGGAACGAATAATGCGGCCACCCCATATTATATAATACATTTCATACTTCTAAGAAGAATAAAATTGGACACCCTTTTACGAGTGGTAAGTAACGTGGAACTGCTTTTACTGAATGATAAAAGTTAATAAGACTCGTCAAAACACACTTTACATCTTAGAAACTCATTTAAGCGAGATAAAAACAATGTACAGACAACCCCTTTACTCATTGGCTATTTTAAAAAAAATTCATGTATTAAATTTCCTTTCAAAATGTAAAGAATACCGAAAATAAGAGATATCGAGCATAAACAAGTGCATAAAACGGAAAAATGAAACCGTTTGGAATGCAAAGGATAGGGAATCTGGTGGAATTTTAGACCTTGAGGAACATCACTTTTAATATATAAATATATATTAGTGTTATTATATAGTATAATATATATAATATAATAATATAATTATATATAATATATACTATATATATATAATACATATATATTATAATAATTAATATATATCGTAAAAGTTACTTAACGGCTACACGTTAATAGTGTAAATTATTAAATGTAGTGTATATCAAACGAAAGTTTAAATAAAAATAAACTTTTTAAGCTGAGAAAGAAGTTTGGAAAAAGGAAGTGAATTTCTGTGGATTTTGTTGCGATCTAAGTTCTTGCACGTTGATTTGAAATTGAATAAAATATTATACAGTATGAACGTGAGTGCAAGCATCCAGTGCTTCGTTTGACTCCGCCTCTTCCCAACTTCCCATAATATTTTCTTTTCGATATTTTTAATTCACATATTCATACATTAATGCGAACAACAAACACACACACACAGACACGTACACACACCTACACCTACACACACACACACACATAGTATATATATATATATACTAGATAATATTATATATATAAATATATATATTATATATATAGATATCTTATTATATATATAAACGATAGACCTAACAACCCCTGACCTAACTTTCTTATCATACCTCAGTTTCGCCCCTTAGAACAATCTATTATATGTATCATAGAGGCCACCTGCGAAATTTTTTTTTTCATCCGACCTCCCGTTCCGTGTGACCGTTAAGTAACTTTGTCCATATATATATATAGTATATATAATATATATATTATATTAATAATATATAATATTATTATATATATATATTACTATATTTAATATAGTAATATATATTAAGTACTTATATTATATATATATATATATATATGTATATGAAATGAATTTTTTTTAAATATGAGTATTATTCTATTGTTCCTATTAAGTAGTTCTGATTTACATTCCAGGAATCACTTTTATATAAATATATACAAATATATATTATTATATATATTATATATATAATATAGTATATAATTACATATATATAATATATATATCATATACTATATATATATATTATATAATATATATAATTAATGATTATATATATATATCATAATATATATATATATATATATATTATATATAGATATATACTAATACTCTTATATATTATATATAGCAGACAACTCCTGCACTCGTCTGCATAACCTCTGCATAACAAAGCACGAGTTAACATTATTGAAACGATCGATTTTTGCAAATTTCATTTGTTACGATAAAATTCTCTTGTTTTTTAGCGAAGTTGGTTGAAATAATTGAAATTATTACATAATAAATATCAAAGATTATGCTTAAATTGAAACGATAAAAGGTTAAAAATAACCGTAATAAATAACGCTGTTTAACACATAAAAATGGCGGCAGTTCGTGCCTCAAATCGAATGGCGGAGATGGTGTCTGTGAATTTAGAGTATTAAATTGTTTATAATCATTTACGTTTATACAATAATATATTTAAATTTTACTATTCATAATAAATTATATTTTAAAAGAAGAATATTTTATAAAACAAATAAAATAATAAAGAAATTACTAAATTACTTAAGAATAATGGAAGAAAAATGAATGCCTATATGGTACAAAGCTAATCATGGATTCAACTATTAATTAAAGAAACGTTTTAGATAAGGGTAACATCATATATAATATAATATATATATATTAAATATTATAATATATATAATATAATATAATATATATATAGTATATATTATATATATATATATATATATATTGATATATATATATATTACTATATGTATATATATATATATATTATATATATATATATATATCAGTGGCGTCTCCAGTAAACTTTTTACTACTCGTGCTCTCTCTCTTCTCCTCCTCTCTCTCTCTCTCTCTCTCATCTCTACCTATATATACAATATATAATATATTATATATATATAATATTATATATATATATATATAATATATATATATATATAATATATATATATAATATTATACTATATTAGCTCATAATATATATATATATTATTATATTATATTT
>JABUQX010108924.1:0-7500 GCA_015478945.1 Trachelipus rathkii | reverse complement strand
GATTTTAGTGTTAAAATAAATAAACTTTTTAGACTAATAAAATGCATAAAGCTTTTTGAGTGTTAAACGCATAAAACTTTTTAGATTATTAATAACACATAATAATTTTTAGAATTTTATAACGCATAAAATTTATTGTTGCTTAGAAAGGAAGCCTTTGAAACTGTTGGAAAAACAATGCGAATCTCTTAAAATAAATTAATTAATAATGATGTTAATTATCAAATAATAAATACAAATAACTATATTGAATATTCATTAAAAATGTTTTGCTATAATAGAAAAATAATTATTTTTTCCTTTTAATTATAAAAAAATAAACATTATATTCAATACAAATTGTAAGCAATTAAAAATGAACATAAAATATACTATTATATATATTATATATATATATATATATATAGTATATATATACTAGATATATATATATATATATATATATATATAGATAATATATACTTATATAATATATATATATATAACTATATATATATATATAGTATATATTATAAAAATGGACTTAGTGATGTTCAATAAGACTAATAAAAAAAGAAATTTTTAATTTATTTAATCCCAATCAGCCGCACACCTACACACACATAAACTATATATATATATAATATATATATAATATATATTAGTAATATATAATTATTTAGTATATATAATATTATTATATATATATATATATATGATATTATATATATATATATATATATATATATTATATAATATATATATATTATAATGTTAAGAAAACACAATATAATAGATAGTTAAAGCATAAACTAAAGCATAAAGACCTATAATAAGAAAACAGTAGTAATGTTCTGGTCTGGGGATCGAAACGCTTCCTGCGTCCGAAGAATTCAATTTCAGACGCCCTAACCTATTACACCATCCCAGTTACCCATCTGAACACACAAACACACACTACGCCATATATATATATTATATAATATATATATATATATATATATATAATTATATAATATAAATATATAATATATATTATATTATTATATATGTGTGTGGTGTGTGTGTGTGCGTGTGCCCCTGTGTGTGTGTGTGTGTGTGTGTGTGTGTGTGTGTGTGGGTTGTGTGTGTGTGTGGGTGTGTGTGTACTGTGTGTGTGTGTGTGTGTTGTGTGTGTGGTGTGTGTGTGTGTGTTGTTGTGTGTGTGTGTTGCATGTGTGTGTGTGTGTGGTGGGTGTGGGTGTGTAGTGTGTGTTGTGTTGGTGTGTGTGTGTGTGGTCCTGCTGTTGTTGTGATCTGGGACGGGTTGGATGTGTGTGTGTGGTGGGGTTGTGTGTGTGTGTGTGTGTGTGGTGTGTGTGTGTGTGTGTGTGTGATGTGTGTGTGTGTGTTGTGTGTGTGTGGTGTGGGGGGTGTGGGTGTGGGTGTGGGTGTGGTGTGTGTGTGTGTCGTGAATCGACCGGTGTGTGTGTGGTGTGGTGTGTGTGTGTGTGTGTTGTGTTGGTGTGTAGTCTGGGTGTGGGTGTGGGTGTGGGTGTGCGGGTGTGGGTGTGGGTGTGGGTGTGGGGTGTGGTGTGTGTGTGTGTGTGTGTGTGTGTGTGGTGTGTGTGTGTGTGTGTGTGTGGTTGTAAGTACAGGCTCTTGCGTGTTGTGTGTGTGGGTGGTGTGTAGTTGTGTGTGTTGTGTGTGCTGTGTGTGTGTGTGTGTGTGTGTTGTGCTGTGTGTGTGGTGTGTATGTGTGGGTGTGTGGGGTGGAAATGTGTGTGTGTGTGTGTTGTGGCGTCGGGTGTGTGTGTTGTGTGGTTATAATTCTGATTTTTTTCTCTTTGGCTTAACGAATTGACATTTCCACTGACAACCTGTTTCAAAATTAACGCTCATTACACAAATTCACATACTCACATTTAAGCAAATAAGTCAACTGAAAAATCGGAATAAAAAAGAAATTGAGAGGATGGAGGGAGGATAAAGAGGGGGAGCGTGAGGGGGTGACAGTGAAATGAAAAAGGTTTTTTTTTTTTTTTTTTTTTTTTTTTTTTTTTTTTTTTTAATTCGAAGATTTATTGAGTCGTTTTTGTTATAATTTATTTTGTTTCAATTTATTTATGTTTTATTTATTTTTGTTTGATATATTTATTTATTTATATTATTTTACTGTCTTTATCCTCAATTTTCAGTAAGTTAGGTATTATTATTATTATTATTATTATTATTATTATTATTATTATTATTATTATTATTATTATTATTATTATTATTATTATTTTTATTTTTTTTTTATTATTATTTTATTATTATTACATTGTTCTTATTATTATTATATTAATATTACTTAATTAATTACTTACATTATTAATATTATTATTATTATTATTATATATTATTGTTATTATTATTATTATTATTATTTATTTGTTATTAATTATTTATTTTTATATTATTATTATTATTTATTTTTTATTATTATTATTATTATTATTATTATTATTATTATTATTATTATTATTATTATTATTATTATTATTATTATTTAGATTGCGATTTAATGCCAAATATATTTGATGTTCGATTTTCAATTGGTCGTCGTCTAAGAAATAAACTTTGGATGAAAAAAGGATCAAAGCAAACATCTCGTCGAATCAAGTTTCAAATCTGTCCCTTTTTTTGTAAGAGGATTTTCCCTTTGAAATATATATAAATATTTTTTTTTTAATTGAAATTTATTTTATCTTTTTATAGATATATATTTTTTATTGATTTGTGCTGTTTGTTTTTTTATATTATTATTATTATTATTATTATTATTCATTTATCTTTATCCGTCTATATCTTGAAATGAGCGAGTTGTTGTGTTATTTTTATAAGATGTTTTAGAATTTTATTTAAATGATGAGAAGGTGTGTATTCATAAATTAGAAATAGATAAGACATTTTTAAGATATTTTTAGGTCGTTTAAAAGTGAAAAAAAGGTGAACTTTTTTAAGCAGAGAGAGAGAGAGAGAGAGAGAGAGAGAGAGAGAGAGAGAGAGAGAGAGAGAGAGAGAGAGAGAGAGAGAGAGAGAGAGAGAGAGAGAGAGAGAGAGAGAGAGAGAGAAAGAGAGAGAGAGAGAGAGAGAGAGAGAGAGAGAGAGAGAGAGAAGAAAGAGAAAGAGAAAGAGAAAGAGAAAGGAGAAAAGAGGAGAGAGAAAAGAGAGAGAGAGAGAGAGAGAGAGAGAGAGAGAGAGAGAGAGAGAGAAGAGACCACTTTAATTAAAAAGAAGTTAACAATTTTCTGAAGATCTCCCAAGGTGAAGAGAATGAGAAAGTCTTAAAAGCGTCGAGCGACACCAACGCCTTTCTCATTTTGAAGCCGGCAGCCAACTGGATCATTAATGCACAGAACTTCTTCTTTTTATATAAATCTTCCCTCCTTTATTTAGAAAATTTCTCATAACCTTTCCTAAGATATTTACATATATAAACATAAAAACAGAAACATTTGAGTGAATTGTAAGAATTATTAGAGAATTTATGAGTATTATATATATCATCGAGGCTCTTGAAGATTGACGCAACTCAAAAGTTATCAAATTTTTTTTATTGTTATTAAACTATAGAAAATGAAAGTGTCTGTGAAATGGGTTTTAAGGTGCTGGTTATAATGAATTTGATGTAAATATCATTCCTATAATTAGAATAAAATATATTTCTATGGAAAAAGAAACTACAGAATAAACTTGTGGCCCACCTACTGTATAGATATAAATATAAATAGATATATATATACTATATATATAAATACCATATATATATATATATATTATTATTATATATATATAATATATATTATATATATTATATATAATATATAAAATAATATATATATATAGTATATATATATATATTATATATATATAATATATAATATATTATAATATATATAGTATGTCGCAATGTCGTAATATCCAATTCATACTGAAAAGCATCATAAATATCGAGGAACCAAATACGTTCTTAAGTACAACCCCCCCCCCTCCTATCTGTCGAGTCCCCACATGAAATGGTGTATGTAAACCCCTTATCCTCGCGTCCTCGATGAAATAATGAAAAGGGAGGGGACTTGTTGGTTTATCAGCAACGATATTAATAGTCAGAAAACCGATATGTTTTATATTCCTGAATGTTAAAAACGTGAGTAGATCTTGAATACATTCAGTTCTATTTATTCTATATAAGGGTAATGTGCGAATGACTTTAGGGTATAAGACATGCCACGCCAAATGAATGGAGGGTTCCCCTCTATTCTCCAAATGGATTAATCAATCAAATAGTTCACCTCATAAACCTACATTAATCTATGCATATAAATATTATAATATAGGGCTATATTATATATATATTATAATACATATATATATATATATACTAATATATAGTATATATATATATATTTATATATATATATATTATATGCCATTGTGGTTTTTAATGAAAACATATTAGTTTTATATATATTTACACGGATATATAAATACTAATATTATATATATAATATATATAGAGTATATATATAGTATATATTTAGATATATATATATATATATAATTACTATATATATAGTATATATATATATATATATATACTGTATATATATTTAATATATATATATTTATTATATATAGATATATAGATACTATATATTAATACTTATATATATATTATTATAATATATATATATATATATTATATATATTATATATAGATATATATATAGTATGTATATAATAGATATATATTATATCACCACTGTAAGTTGACTGGCCTTTCGGTGGTGCCGTCACAAATGCCGTCCTCTTTCCTTCCCAATTTCTGCGCCTTCGCGACCGCTTACATAATGTCTACTTTGCTGAACATTCCACCTCTCTCTCCTTTTAAACCTCATCTCTTTATCTTTATTCTTGAATGAATTCAGTGTTTTTTTGAGTTCTGATAGCAACCCTTCCTCTGTTTCCTTTTAAAAAGTCTTTATCCTCATTTCCAGTCAAAGTAGGTGATATGCTATGTGGGCACGTTGCGTTGTTCTCGGTCTTTGATTTGAAAGTTGAGAGGATTTTAAAACTTTTGACTACTACCTATCTGTCCAATCTACTACTAAATTCATCTGTTCTGGCATAATCTTTCTCTCCTAACTCAATTGACTTTCCTAAATTCTTCAGTTGAATACATTCCTCTTCTTCACCTTTCTCGGAAATTCTTACACTTCATTTGTATTTCAACGTTCGCCGCCAAAGCCTTTCATCTTATTCGCAAGATACAGCTTGTGGACTTACCTACCACTTTTATGAGCCGAATGACCTCTAGAAATTGGTGCAGCTTCCTACTCGTATCCCTGATCGTCCTTTGGAGACTTGAAAACATTTTACGCCTTTTCCTCTCTAATCCTTCTTATTTTTTTAATCTCTTCTTCCTCTGGGTTTCCGATCACCTTACTAATATCTGTATTCTCCAAAGTTGAATACATTCCCTCTTCTTCACCTTTCTCGGAAATCTTCATTCATTTGTTATTTCAACGTTCGCCGCCAAAGCCTTTCATCTTATTCGCAAATACAGGCTTGTGACTACCCTACCACTTTTTATGAGCCGAAGACTCTAGAAAATTGGTGCAGCTTCCTACTCGGTAATCCCTGAATCGTCTTGAGATGAAGAAACGTTTTAGGCCTTTTCCTTAAACCTCTAATCCTTCTTATTTTGTAATCTCTTTCTTCCTCTGGGTTTTCCGATCACCTTCTAATATCTGTATATTGTTCTTTCAATTTAGGTCTTCCGCAGAAAAACCTCCGCATACGGCACAAAACTAGCCGGACTTGCGCCGTACTTCTTTGACTTTCCATGGAATGTCTACTGGTTCGTTGAAAGAGGTCCATCGTAATGTGCAGAGCACACAACATTGGAGATTCTCTCTAGCATGGAGGCTACATTTCTTATTATTCCCTTTCAATTAAACCTAACAAACCTTGGTTTAACTCTGCTCGTTCTCATGCTATTCGTCACAGGTGCCGCCCTTGGGAATTACCGTAGTCTTCAATCTCCAGAAACTCACCCAGCTTATATTTCATCCAGGAATAGTGCGAAATCCAACCTCCCGATGACCAATCAAACACCTTTCCTAACCACAACTACTCATAAACAGTACGCGACCGGGGATACTTGGTATTAGCTGTGGTTAGCCAAAAATAAAAGGGTCGTAAAATTTATTACAATGCGTAGAAGGTGAACCCACGCTCACCTTCTTTGGTACGAATGTAATAAATAAAAAAGTAAATATAATATAATATTGTACTGTAAACGGCGTTGTTGTATAATAAAATATAATAATGAAAAATAAATAGTTGTTAGCTTTTCCAAATTTATATAAATTTTGAAAATTTATTATTCATAAATAGAAAAAAAAAAAAAAGAATCTATCTCCTTTTATGAATGATATTTGCAATATCATTTACGATAAATAGCCTTCTAGATATTGTATAAAAGAACCTTAAATTCAACCCCTGTTTTACCCTTGAGATACTAATATGCACAATCAAAGATGCAACGAAAAAGTTTGAATCACCTTAAATTAAGATTTAAATTTTGTTAAATGATAAGACAAAAACCTGTTTTTTTGTATGAGGTTCTTCCCTGCCCTGCTATAATAATCATTCGTTATGGTCAGGGTTTGTCAAAAAATGTTTTTTGAAAAACCAACTACCCAGGGTTTTTCGTTTTTTTTCAGAAGAACCCTGAAAATCCTGGGTTGTTGTTTTTTTCATTTTTTTAAAGGATTTTTTCGCATAGACCCTGAAAAATGGGTTAACTCATTTACATTATATTATAATATATATATATATATATATATACATATTATATCTATACACTTATATAATAATAATAATATAATAGTATATTATATATATATACTTATATATATAAGCTTATATACTATATTATATATATAATATACTATATATATATATATAATATTATATAATATATATAAGCAACATTTTTTAACTTTTCTGATTCAGTTGATCAGTTCCGAGTACAGTGCCGATGTAAGAAACACATCGATACATTGAAATGTTAAAAATAGATCAAATGCCAAGTTATTTTTACAAATCTTCTTAATCTACTTAATTAAGGCAATTTGATATTTGGCTAAAAGATATTACACTCCTGCGCTTGCATAGCAATAGCCGAAAAGTGCCCTTATATATATATACTATATATATATACATATTATATACAGCAGAAGCCGGACTGAACCGATTGTAGCTACAGGTCGCACTCGCAAGCATTATATAGATGCCGGCGGGTCATACATAGTCTATATATAATATATAGTTATATTTCTTATTTCTAATTTCCTATCGTACACTGAAGAATACGCGTGTATATAAGCATATTATCTACCCATATTACTAGCACTGTTTCTTAATATCATAAGTGTCCATACATTAACGCCTATAACTAACCTCCGGCATAGATAGAGACAAATGTATTTT
>JABUQX010108923.1:5000-26582 GCA_015478945.1 Trachelipus rathkii | reverse complement strand
CGTTAATTTACAAAACGGTTATGATTTCCTAACCAGCTTGAGGCCCCATTTACCTTAATCTTAAAAACGGATCTTGATTTTTGCTCCGCTAAGCCCATTTTTCCTAATCTTTAAAACGGTTTGATTTTTGCTCCGGGCTGGCCCATTTTTCCTTAATCTTAAAACGGGTCGGGTTGATTTTTCCTCCGGGCTGAGCCCCATTTTTACTAATATCTTAAAAAGGTTTGATTTTTCTCCGGGCTGAGCCCCAATATTCCCTTATACTTAAAAAGGGTTTTGATTTTTGCTCCGGCTTATTTTCTTTTTTCCTAAAACTAAAAAGTTGTATTTCTCCGGCTAGAGCCCCATTTTTCCTTAATCCTAAAAACGGTTAGATTTTTCCTCCGGGCTAAGCAACATTTTCATTTCTCTTAAAAAGGGGTTGATTTTTGCTCCTTTCTGAGCCAAATTTTTCCTTAATCTTAAAAAGGGTTGATTTTTTCTCCAGGCTGAGCCCCATTTTTAATTAAAGCTTAAAAGGGTTTGATTTTTGCCCGGGCTGAGCCCATTTTTCCTTTAATCTTAAAAAGGATTTTTTTTTTGCTCCGGCTGAGCCCATTTGTCCTAAATCTTAAAAAAAGGGTTTGATTTTTTCCGGGCTTGAGCCCCATTTTGATCAAATCTTAAAAAGGGTTTGATTTTTGCTGGGGGCTGAGCCCTATTTTTCCTTAATCTTAAAAAGGGTTTGATTTTTTTTCCGGGCTGAGCCCCATTTTCCTAAATCTTAAAAGGTTTTATTTTTTCTCCGGCTGAGCCCCATTTTTTAATTTATCTTAAAAAGGGTTTTATTTTTCCCCCTGTAGCCCCATTTTCCTTTAATCTTAAAAAAGGGTTTGATTTTGCTCCGGCCTCGAGCCCCATTTTTCCTAAATTCTTAAAATTGAGTTTTTTGATTTTTCCTCCGGCTGAGCCCCATTTTTCCTTAATCTTAAAAAAAATTGTTTGATTTTTCCTCCGTGCTGAGCCAAATTTTCCTTAATCTTAAAAACGCTTTGATTTTGCTCCGGGCTGAGCCCATTTTTCCTTAAGCTTAAAACGGTTTGATGTTTGCCCGGGCTAGCCCATTTTCTCCTACAATCTTAAAAAGGGTTGTTTTGCTGCCGGTGCTGAGCCCCATTTTTCTTCAATCTTAAAAAGGTTGATTTTGCTCCGGGCTGAGCCCCATTTTCCTTAATCTTGAAAAAGGGTTTGATTTTTGCTCCGGGCGGACCATTTTCCTAATCTTAAAAAGGTTTGATTTTTCCTCCGGGCAGTTTTCATTTTTCTTTATTTTAAAAAAAAGGTTTATGTTTTTCTCCGGCTGAGCCCCATTTTCCTTAATCTTAAAAAGGGTTTGATTTTGCTCCGGGCTGAGCCCCATTTTCCTAAAATCTTATAAAAGGGTTCGATTTTGCCCGAGCTGAGCCCATTTTCCTATAATTCTTAAAACTGTTTGATTTATTGCCTCCGTGCTTTGAGCCCCATTTTTCCTTAATCTAAAAAGTTTTGATTTTTCCTCGGGCTGAGCCACTTCTCGTTAATCTTCAATATTTTGCTCGGGCTGAGCCCCATTTTTCCTTAATTCTAAAAAAAGGGTTTGATTTTTCTCCGGCTGAGCCCCATTTTAATTTATCTTAAAAAGGGTTAATTTTTCCTCCGGCTGAGCCCCATTTTCCATTAATCTTAAAAAGGGTTTGATTTTGCTCCGGGCTGACCCCTTTTTTCCAAATCTTAAAAAGGTTTTATTTTTCCTCCGGGCATGAGCCCCATTTTTCCTTAAATCTTAAAAAGGTTCGATTTTTGCTCGGGCGAGCCCCATTTTTCCTAATCTTAAAAACGGTTTTTTTTTCTCCGGGGTGAGCCCCATTTTCCTTAATCTTCAAAACGGTTTGATTTTTCCTCCGCTTGAGGCCCCAATTTTTAATTATCTTAAAAAATGTTTTTATTTTTTGCCGCTGAGCCTTTTTTTCCTTACTCTTAGCGCGGTTTGATTTTTGCTCCGGCTGAGCCCCATTTTTTCCTTAATCTTAAAAAAGGGTTCGATTTTTGCTCCGGCTGAGCCCATTTTTCCTTAATCTAAAAAACGGGTTTGATTTTTCTCCGGCTGAGCCCCATTTTCCTTAATGCTTAAAAAGGTTTTGATCTTTGCTCCTGGCTGAGCCCCATTTTTCCTTAAACCTTAAAAACGGTTGATTTTTGCTCCGGGCTTGAGCCCCATTTTCCTTAATCTTAAAAACGGTTTTGATTCTGCTCCGGGCTGAAGCCCCAGTTTCTAAAGCTTAAAAAGGTTTGATTTTTGCCCGGCTTGAGCCCCATTTTTCCTTAAGCTTAAAAAGGTTTGATTTTGCTCCGGTGAGCCCCATTTTATCAAATCTTAAAAAGTGTGATTTGACTCGCTGAGCCCCCATTTTTCCTTAATCTTTAAAAAGGTTTGATTTTAGCTCCCGGCTGAGCCCCATTTTCCTTTAACTCTTAAAAAGGTTTGGTTTTTGCTCTGGGCTGAGCCATATTTTTCATTAATCTTAAAGAGGATCCAATATTTTGCTCCGGCTGAGCCCATTTTTTCCTTAAAATCTTAAAAGGGTTTTATTTTTCCTCCGGCTGAGCCCCATTTTCCTTTACTTAAAAAGTTTTATTTTCCTCCTGGCTGAGCCCCATTTTCCTTAATCTTAAAAAAGGGTTTAATTTTTGCTCCGGGCGGAGCCCCATTTTTCCTAAATCTAAAAAGGGTTTGATTTTTGCCTCCGGGCTGAGCCCAATTTTCCTTAATCTTAAAAACGTTTTGATTTTTGCTCCCGGCTGGGAAACCCATTTTTACTAAAGCTTAAAAGTGTTTTGCTCCGGGCTGACCCCATTTTTCTTTAATCTTAAAAAGGTGATTTTGCTCCGGGCTGAGCCCCTTTTTCTAATCTAAAAAAGGGTTTGAGTTTTGCTCCGGGCTGAACCCCATTTTCCTTAATTCTAAAAACGGTTTGATTTTTCTCCGGCTGTAGCCCCATTTTTCCTTATTTTTAAAAAACGGTTTATTTGCTCCAGCTGAGCCCCATTTTTACTAAAGAATAAAGGTTTATTTTTGCTCCGGGCTAAGCCCATTTTTCCTTAAATCTTAAAAACGTTTGATTTTTGCCTCCCTGCTGAGCCCCATTTTTCCTTTAATCTTAAAAGGGTTTGATTTATTTTCTCCGGGCTGAGCCCCACTTTTCGTTAATCTTAAAAAGGGTTTGATTTTTGCTCCGGGCTAGCCCCATTTTTCCTATCTTAAAAAGGGTTTTATTTTCCTCCGGGCCCCTTTTTTCCAAAATCTTAAAAAGGGTTCGATTTTGCTCCGGCTGAGCCCCATTTTTCCAAAATCTTAAAAACGGTTTGATTTTTCCTCCGGCTGAGCCCCATTTTTCCTTAATTTCAAAAAACGGTTTGATTTTTGCCCCGCCGGCTTGAGCCCCATTTTTCCTTATCTTAAAAAGGGGGTTTGATTTTTCCTCCGGCTGAGCCCCATATTTTCCTTAATCTTAAAAAGGTTTGATTTTTTTCCTCCGCTGAGCCCCATTTTGAATTTATCTTAAAAAAGGGATTTTATTTTCCTCCGGTTCTGAGCCCTATTTTTCCTTAATCTTAAAAAGGGTTTGGTTTTTCCTCCGGGCTGAGCCCAGTTTTCCTAAATCTTAAAAAAGGGTTCGATTTTGCTCCGGGCTTGAGCCCATTTTTCCTTAATCTTAAAAACGGTGTGATTTTTGCCGGGCTGAGCCCAATTTTCCTTAATCTTAAAAACGGTTTGATGTTTGCTCGAGCTGAGCCCATTTTTCCTTAATCTTAAAACGGTTTGATTTTTCCTCCGGCTGAGCCCCATTTTCCTTAATCTTAAAAAGGTTTTTGATTTTTGCTCCGGCTGAGCCCCATTTTTCCCTAATCTTAAAAAGGTTTTGATTTTGCTCCGGGCCGAGCCCCATTTTCCTAAATCTTAAAAGGGTTTTATTTTTTGCTCCGGCTGAGCCCCATTTTTCCTAATCTTAAAAAGGTTTATTTTCTCCTGGCTGAGCCCAATTTTTCCTTAATCTAAAAAGTTTGATTTGCTCCGGGCTGAGCCCCATATTTCCTAAATCTTAAAAGGTTTGATTTTGCTCCAAGCTACCCCATTTTCCTTAATCTAAAAAGGGTTTGATTTTTGCTCCAGGCTGAGAACCGATTCCTTAACCTTAAAAGGGTTTTGATTTTTGATCCGGGCTAAGCCCATATTCCCTTAATCTTAAAAAGGTTTATTTTTGCTCCGGGCTGAGCCCCATTTTTAATTAAGCTTAAAAAGGTTTGATTTTTGCTCAGGCTGAGCCCCATTTTTCCTAATCTTAAAAGGGTTTGATTTTTCCTCAGGGCTGACCTATTTCCTTAATCTTAAAAAGGGTTTTATTTTCTCCGGGCTGAGCCCATTTTTTCCTTAATCTTAAAAGGGTTTGATTTTTTTGCTCCGGGCTGAGCACCATTTTTCCATTAATCTTAAAAACGGCTTGATTTTTGCTCCGGGCTGAGCCCCATTTTTCCTTAATCTTAAAAAGGGTTTGATTTTTGCTCCGGGCTGAGCCTCATTATTCCTTAATCTTAAAAGGGTTTATTTTGCTCCAGGCTGAGGCCCATTTTTCCTAAATCTTTAAAAAGGGTTGATTTTGCTCTGGGCTGAGCCCCATTTTTTCTTAATCTTAAAAAGGGTTTGATTCTTTGGCTCCGGCGCTTGAGCCCATATTCCCTAAGCTTAAAAAAGGCGTTTTTGATTTTTTGCTCCAGCTGAGCCCTATTTTTCCTTAATCTTAATAAGGGGTTTGATTTTTGCTATGGCTGAGCCCATTTTCCCTAATCTTAAAAAGGGTTTGATTTTGCTCCGGCTGAGCCCGATTTTTCCTTAATCTTAAAAAGTTTTTTTTTTTGCTCCGGGCTGGCCCCATTATTTCCTAAATCTAAAAAGGGTTTGATTTTTGCTACCGGCTGAGACCCATTTTTCCTAAATCTTAAAAAAGGGTTTATTTTTGCTCCGGGCTGAGCCCCTTTTTCCTTAAATCTTAAAAACAGGGTTGATTTTCCTCGGGCTGAAACCCAATTTTTCCCTTATCCTAAAAAGTTTGATTTTGCTTCCGGGCTGAGCCCCATTATTCCTAAATCTTAAAAAAGGGTTTTATTTTTCCTCCGGGCTGAACCCCATTTTCCTTAATCTTAAAAAAAGGGTTTGATTTTTCCGGGCTCAGCCACATTTTTCCTTAATCTTAAAAAAGGTTTAATTTTTGCTCCGCTGAGCCCCATTTTTCCTTAATCTTAAAAAAAAGGTTTGATTTTTGCTCCGGGCTAGCCCCATTTTTCCTTAATCTTAAAAAAAGTTTTATTCTTTGTTAACTAGTGTGAATGAGCCCCATTTTTCTTAAATCTTAAAAGGGGTTTGATTTTGTCTCCGTGCTAGCCCATTTTCCTTAATCTTAAAAAAGGTTGATTTTTGCCTCTGGCTGAGCCCCATTTTGCCTTAATCTTAAAAAGGGTTTATTTTTACTCGGGCTGAGCCCCATTTTCCTAAATCTTAAAAAGTTTTATTTTTCCTTCCGTTGCTGAGCCCCACCCCCCCCCCCATTTTTTCCTTTATCTTAAAAAGGTTTATTTTTCCTCGGGGCTGAGCCCCATTTTCCTAAATCTTAAAATGGTTTCATTTTTGCTCCGGGCTGAGCCCATTTTTCCTAATCTTAAAAACGGTTTGATTTTTCCTCGGGCTGATCCCTATTTTTCCCTTATCTTAAAAAGGGTTTGAATTTTTGCTCCGAAAGCTGAGCCCCATTTTCCTAAATCTTAAAAACGGTAATTGATTTTTGCTCCGGGCTAGCCCCATTTTCCTTATTCTTAAAAACGGTTTGATTTTTCCTCCGGGCTGAGCCTCATTTTTTAATTTATCTTAAAAGGGTTTTATATTTCCTCCGGCTTGAGCCCCATTTTGGCCTTAATCTTAAAAAGGTTGATTTTTGCTCCGGCAGAGCCCCATTTCTTCCTAAAATTCTTAAAAAGGGTTCGATTTTATCTCCAGGCTTAGCCCCATTATTCCTTTAATCCTTAAAAACGGGTTTAATTTTTTCTCCGGGCTGATGAGCCCCATTTTTCCTTATCTTAAATAACGTTTGATTTATGCTCCGCGGCTGAGCCCGTATTTCCTTAATCTAAAAAAACGGTTTGATGTGGCTCCGGGCTGAGCCCCCATATTCCTTTAATCTTAAAAAAGGTTTGTTTTTTGCTCCGGCTGAGCCCCCTTTTTCCTAAATCTTAAAAAGGTTGATTTTTGCTCCGCGGCTGAGCCCCATTTTTCCTTAATCTTAAAAGGTTTTGATTTTTGCTCTGGGCTAGCCCATTTCCTCAAGTCTTAAAAAGGTTTGATTTTTGCTCCGGGCTGAGCCCACTTTTTTTCCTAAATCTTCAAAAGGTTTTTTTTTCGGAGAAGGGAATGATGGTGGATAATATATAAGGGTGATTTCTTTTTCCTCCGGTGAAGCCCATTTTTCTAATCTTAAAAGGGTGGATTGTTGCTCCGGGCTGAGCCCCATATTTTTCCTAAATCTTTAAAAATGGTCCGATTTTTGCTCCGGGCTGCAGCCCCATTTTCTAATCTTAAAAAGGGTTTGATTTTCTCCGGGCTGAAAGCCCCATTTTTCCTTAATCTTAAAAACGGTTTATTTTTGCTCCGGCTGAGCCCCATTTTCCTTAATCTAAAAAACGGTTTTGATTTTTGCTCCGGGATGAGCCCCATTTTCCTAAAGCTAAAAAGGTTTGATTGGTTGATGCTCCGGGCTGAGAACCATTTTTCCTTAATCTTAAAAAGGATTGATTTTTGCTCCGGGCTGAGCCCCATTTTCCTAAATCTTAAAAAGGGGTTTGATTTTTGCTGAGTGCTGAGCCCCATTTTATCCTTAATCTTAAAAAGGGTTTGATGTTTGCTCCGGGCTGAGCCCCATTTTCCCTAATCCTAAAAAGGGTTTGATTTTTGCTCCGGCCGATCCCAATTTTCCTAAATTTTAAAAAGGGTTTTATTTTTCCTCCGCCTGAGCCCCATTGCTTTATCGTAAAAAAGGGTTTTATTTTCTCCGGCTGAGCCCCATTTTTCCTTAATCTTAAAAAGGTTTGATTTTTTCCGGGCAGAGCCCCATTTTTCCTAAATCTTAAAAGTGTTCATTTTTGCTCCGGGCTGAGCCCCATTTTTTCCTTAATCTTAAAAAACGGTTTTGATTTTTCCTCCGGCTGAGCCCCATTTTTCCTGAATCTTAAAATGGGTTCGATTTGTTCCGGGCTGAGCCCATTTTTCCTTAATTTAAAAAACGGGTTGATATTTTGCTCTGGGCTATCCCATTTTCCTTAACTTAAAAACCGCGTTCGATTTCCTCCGGGCATGAGCCCATTTTATTTATCTAAAGGTTTTACAAATTCTCCGGGCTGGCCCTATTTTTCCTTAATCTTAAAAAAAGGTTTGATTTTGCTCCGGCAGAGCACCATTTTTCCTAATCTTAAAAAGTGTTTATTTTTTGCTCCGGGTGAGCCCCATTTTTCCATAAAATCTAAAAAGGGTTTCATTTTTTCTCCGGGCTGAGCCCATTTTCCTTAATCTTAAAAACGGTTTGATCTTTCCTCAGCTGAGCCCCATTTTCCTTAAATCTTAAAAAACGGTTCTGATTTTCTCCGCGCTGGAGCCCCATTTGTCCTAATCTAAAAACGGTTTTGGATTTTTGCTCCGGCTGAGCCCCATTTGTCCTTAATCTTTAAAAACGCGTTTGATTTTCCTTCCGGCGAGCCCCATTTTTTCCTTAATTTTAAAAAGGTTTAAATTTTTTGCTCCGGGCTTGAGCCCCGTTTTTCCTTAAGCTTAAAAAAGGTTGTTGATTTTCCCTCCGGGCTGAGCCCATTTTCTCCTTAATCTTAAAAAGGGTTGATTTTTTGCTCCGGCTGAGCCCCATTTTTCTTAATCTAAAAACGGTTTGATTTTATTCCTCCGGGCCTGAGCCCATTTTTCCGTTAATCTTAAAAAACGGTTGATTTTTTTCTCCGGCTGAGCCCCAATTTTAATTATCTTTAAAAAAGTTTTTTTCCTCCGGGCTTGCCACATTTTTTCCTTATCTTAAAAAAGGGTTTGATTTTTTGCTCCGGCCTGAGCCCCCATTTTTCCTAAATCTTAAAAAAAGGGTTTGATTTTTGCTCCGGGCTAGCCCCATTTTCCTTAATCTTAAAACGTATTTGATTTTTCCTCCGGGCTGAGCCAAATTTTTCCTTAATCTTAAAAAACGGTTGATTTTTTCTTCTAAATTGAGTGACATGCTACCTTAATCTAAAAACGTTGATTTTGCTCCGGGCTGAGCCCCCATTTTTCCTTAATCATTAAAAACGGTTTGATTTCTGCTCCGGGGAGCCCCATTTTTCCTAAAGCTTAAAAAGGGTTTGATCTTTTGACTCCGGCGAACCCCATTTTCCATAATCTTAAAAACAGTTTGATTTTTCTCCGGCTGAGCCCCATTTTTCCTTAATCTTAAAAACGTTTGATTTTTCCGGCTGAGCACCATTTTTAATTTATCTTAAAATGGTTCTATTTTTCCTCCGGGCTGAGCCTATTTTCCTTAATTCTTAAAAAAGGGTTTGATTTTTGCTCCGGGCAGAGCAACATTTTTCCTAATCTTAAAAAGGTTTTTTTTTCCTCCGGCTGAGCCCATTTTTCCTAAATCTTAAAAAGGGTTCGATTTACCTCCGCGGCTAGCCCCATTTTTCCTTAATTCTAAAAACGGTTTGATTTTTCCTCCGGGCTGGCCCCATTAAAAAATCGAACCCTTTTTAAGATTTAGGAAAAAATGGGGCTACCCGGAGGAAAAATAAAACCCTTTTAAGATTAGGAAAAAAATGGTGCTCGCCGCGGAAGCAAAAATCAAAACCCTTTTAAGATTAAGAAAAAATAGGGCTCAGCCGGAGGAAAAATAGAACCCATTTTAATATAAATTAAAAAATGTGCCCAAGCCCCGGAGCAAAAATCAAAACGTTTTTAAGATAAAGAGAAAAAATGGGCTCAGCCCGGAGGAAAAAATCAAACCGTTTTAAAGATTAAGGAAAAATGGGGTTCAGCCCGGAGCAAAAAATCACCCTTTTAAGCTTTAGGAAAAATGGGGCTTAGCCCGGAGCAAAAATCATCACGACTCGATTAAAAGGAAAAAATGGGGCTCAGCCCGAGCAAAAATCAAACCGTTTTAAGAATAAGTTAATAATGGTCGGTTACTATAAGATTAATTTCAAAAACGTTTTAAGATAAGGAAAAAATTTGGCTCAGCCCGAGAAAAATCAAAACCGTTTTTAAGATTAAGAAAAATGGGGCTCAGCCCGGAGCAAAAAATCGAACCCTTTTTAAGATTTAAGGAAAAATGGGGCCAGCCCGGAGCAAAAATCAAACCCTGTAAGATTAAGAAAAAATAGGGCTAAGCAACGGAGAAAAACCAAACCCTTTTAGATAAATTAAAAATTGGCTCAGCCCGGAGAAAAATCAAACCCGTTTTTAAGATTAAGGAAAATGAGGCTCAGCCCGAGGAAAAACAAAACCGTTTTTAAATTAATGGAAAAAATGGTTTCAGGCGAGCAAAATTTCAAACCCTTTTTAAGATTAAGGAGAAATTAGGCTCAGCCCGGAGGAAAAAATCAAAAACCCCTTTTAAGCTTAAGGAAAAAACGTGGCTCAGCCCGGACAAAAATTAAACCCGTTTTTAAATTAAGAAAAAATGGGCTCAGCCCGAGGAAAAATCAAAACCGTTTTTAATATTAAGACAAATGGGGCTCAGCCCGAGCAAAAATCAAACCGTTTTTAAGATTAGGAAAAATGGGGCTCAAGCCGGACAAAAATCAAACCGGTTTTAAGATTAGGAAAAATGGGGTCTCAGCCTGAGGAAAAAAATCAAACCGTTTTGAAGATTAAGGAAAAATGGGGCTTCAGCGCCGGAGCAAAAATCAACCCTTTTTAAGATTAGAAAAAGCTAACCGATGAAAAAAAAACCCTTTTTAAAAGATTTAGGAAAAATGTTGCTCGCCCGGACAAAAAATCCAAAAACCCTTTTTAAAGATAAGGCAAAAATAGGCTCAGCCCGAGGAAAATAAAACCCTTAAGATAAATTAAAGAATGGCTCAGCCCGGAGAAAAATCAACCCGTTTTAAGATTAAGAAAAAATGGGCTCAGCCCAGAGCAAAACCAAACCGTTTTTTAAATTAAGGAAAAAATGTGGGCTCAGCTTGGAGAAAAAATCAAACCGTTTTTTAAGATAAAGGAAAAATGGGCCTCAGCCCGAGAGAAAAATCAAAACCGTTTTAAGATAAGAAAAATGCGCTCAGCCGGAGCAAAAATCCGCAACCCTTTTAAGATTAGGAAAAATGGGCTCTGCCCGGAGCAAAAAATCAAAAACCCTTTTAAGATTAAGAAAAAATGGGGCTCAGCCCGGAGAAAAATAAAACCCCTTTTAAGATTAAGGAAAATGGGGCTCAGGCCGAGGAAAAATAAAACCCTTTTTAATATTTAGAAAAAGAGGCTCAAGCCCGGAGCCAAAAATCAAACCCCTTTTAGGATTAAGGAAAAATGGGGCTAAGCCCAGAGCAAAAATCAAACCCTTTTATAGATTAATTAAAAATGGGGCTCAGCACTCAGCAAAAATCAAACCCTTTTAAGAATTTAGGGAAAAATGGCTCAGCCCGAGCAAAAAAATCAATTCCCTTTGTAAGATTAAGGAAAAATGGTTCTCAGCCCCGGAGCAAAAAATCAAACCCTTTTTTAAAGGGGGGGGGGGGCTTTAGAGGAAAAATGGGCTCATCCCGGAGCAAAAAGCAAACCGTTTTTAAGTATTAAGGAAAATGGGGCTCATCCCGGAGCAAAAAATCAACCGTGTTAAGATTAAGAAAAAATCGGCTCAGCCCGGAGGAAAAAATCAAACCGTTTTTAAGATTAAGGAAAAATGGGCTCAGCCCGGAGCAAAAATCGAAAATCCTTTTAAAGATTTAGGAAAAAGGGTAGGCTCAGGCCCAGCAAAAATCAAACCCTTTTTAAGATAAGGAAAAAGGGCCAGCCCGGAGGAAAATAAAAACTCTTTGTAAGATAAATTTAAAAAAAGGCTTAGCGCCCGGAGAAAAAAAAAAAAACCTTGAAGAGAAAAAAAATGGGGCTCACCCGGAGCAAAAATCAAACCCTTTTAAGGATTAGGAAAAAGGGCTCAGCCCAGAAGCAAAATCAAACCCTTTTAAGATTAAAGAAAAAAAAATGGGGCTCACCCGGAGCAAAAATCAAAACCCCTTTTTTAAGATTTTGGAAAAAATGGGGCTCAGCCGGAGCAAAAAATCAAACCCTTTAAGATTAAGGAAAAATGGGCTCAGCCCCGAGCAAAACATCAAACCGTTTTTTTTTTAAGATTAGGAAAAATAGGGGCTCATCCGGAGCAAAAACAAACCGTTTTAAGATTAAGGAAAAAGGGGCTCAGCCCGGAAAAAATCAAAACCTTTTAAGATTAAGGAAAAATGGGCCTCAGCCTGCGGAGCAAAAATCGAACCCTTTTAAGATTTAGAAAAAAAAATGGGGCTCTGCCCGGAGCAAAATCAAACCTTTTTTAAGCAAGAAAAAATGGCTCAGCCCGGAGAAAAATAAAACCCTTTAAGATAAATTAAAAAGTGAGCTCAGCCGGAGGAAATCAAAACGTATTTTAAAGGAATAAGGAAAATGGGCCTAAGCCCGGAGAAAAAAATAATAAACCGTTTAAAAGATTAAGAAAAATGGCTTCAGCTCGGACGCAAAAATCAAAACCGTTTAAATAAGGAAAAATAGGATCAGCCCGAGGAAAAATCAAACCGTTTTAAGATTAAGAAAAATGGGGCTCCCCAGCCCGGAGCAAAAATCAACCTTTTTAAGATTTAGGGAAAATGGGGCCAGCCCGGGAGAAAAATAAAACCCTTTTAAGATAAAGGAAAAATGGGGCCCAAGCCGGAGGAAAAATAAAACCCTTTTAAGTATTTAGGAAAAATGAGGCTCAGCCGAGTAAAAATCTAAACCCTTTGAGTAATGGAAAAATGGCTCAACCCAGAGCAAAATCAAACCCTTTAAGATTAAGAAAAATGGGGCTCAGCACGAGCAAAAATCAAACCCTTTTTTAAAGATTAAGAAAAATGGGCTCATCTGGAGGAAAATAAAAACTTTTTTTAAGAATTAAGGAAAAAATGCCTCACCCGAGCAAATCAAAACTTTTAAGATTAAGGAAGAAAAATGGGCTCAGCCCGTAGCAAAAAATTAAACCCTTTTTAAGATTAAGGAAAAATGTGCGCTCAGCCCGGAGTTAGAAAATAAACCCTTTTTAAAGATGTAAGGAAAATGGGGCTCAGCCCGAGGGAATAATAAAACCCTTTTTAAGATTAGAGAAATTTGGGCTCAGCCCGAGCAAAAAATTACAAACCCTTTTTAGGATTAAAGAAAAAATGGGGCTCGCCCGGAGAAAAAATCAAACCCTTTGAAGATTTAAGGAAAAATGGGCCAGCCCGGAGCAAAAATAAAACCCTTTGTAAGATTTAGGAAAAAATGGGCTCAGCCCGAGCAAAACATAAACCCTTTTAAGATTTAGAAAAAATGGGCTCAGCCGGAGCAAAAAAAACCTTTTTAAGATTAAGGAAAATAGCTCAGCCGGAGCAAAAATCAAACCCTTTTTAGATTAAGAAAATGGCGGCTCACCATAGCAAAATCCAAACCCTTATTAAGCATGAAGGAAAAATTAGGGCTCAGCCTGCGAGCAAAAAGCAAAACCCTTTTAAGATTAGGAACAATGGGGCTCAGCCCGAGCAAAAATCAAACCCTTTAAGATTAAGGAAAATGAGGCTCACCCCAGAGCAAAAATCAAACCCTTTTTAAGATGTAGGAAAAATGGGGCTCAGCCTGGAGCAAAATCAAACCCTTTTAAGGATTAAGGAATAATGAGGCTCAGCCCGAGCAAAAATCAAACCTTTTTAATAATAAAGAAAAATGGGCTCAGCCCGGAGCAAAAAATCAAACCCGTTTTAAGATTAAGGAAAAAAATGTGGCTCAGCCGGAGCAAAAATCAAACCCTTTTAAGATTAAGAATAAAATGGGCTCAGCCAGGAGAAAAAATAAAACCCTTTTTAAGATTAAGGAAAAAATGGGGCTCATCCCTTTGAGGCAAAATCAAACCCTTTTTAAGATTAAGAAAATATGGGGCTCAGCCCGGAGCAAAAATCAGACCCTTTTTAAGCTTAATTAAAAATGGGGCTCAGCCCGGAGCAAAAATCAACCTTTTTTAAGATTAAGAATATGAGGCTTTAAGCCCGATCAAAATCAAAACCCTTTTTTAAGGTTAAGGAAAAATTGGGCTCAGCCTGGAGCAAAATCAAACCCTTTTAAGATTAAGGAAAAAATGGGCTCACCGGAGCAAAAATCAACCCTTTTTAAGGGATTAAGGAAAAAATGGGCTCAGCCCGGGAGCAAAAAATCAAACCCTTTTTAGATTAAGAAAAAATGGGGCTCAGGACCCAGGGGAAAAAAATAAAACCCTTTTTAAGAATTAAGGAAAATGGGGCTCAGCCCGAGCAAAAATAAAAACCCCTTTTTTAATTTAGAAAAATGGGCTCATCCTGCGAGGCAAATCAAACCCTTTTAAGATTAGGGAAAACTCAGACCGGAGCAAAAATCAAAACCCTTTTTAATAATAAGGAAAAAAATGGGCTCAGCCAGAGGAAAAATCAAACCCTTTTAAAGATTAAGGAAAAAAGTGGGCTCAGCTCGGAGCAAATATCAAAACCCGTTTTAAGATTAAGAAAAAAATGGCTCAGCCGGAGAAAAATCAAACCGTTTTAATGATTAAGGAAAAATGGGCTCACCCGGAGCAAAAATCGAACCCTTTTTAGATTTAGGAAAAATGGCTCAGCCGAGGAAAAAATAAAACCCTTTTAAGATTAAGGAAAAAAAATAGGCTCAGCCCGAGGAATAGAAATTCTCCTTTTTTTTAGATAAATTAAAAATGGGCTCAGCCCGAGAAAAATCAAACCGTTTTAAGGATTAAGGAAAAAAGGGCTCAGCCCGGATGAAAATCAAACGTTTTTTAAGATTAGGAAAAATGGGCTCACCCGATCAAAAAATCAAACCGTTTTGAAATTAAGAATAAATGGGCTCAGCCCGGAGGAAAATCAAAAACCCTTTTTAGATTAAGGAAAAATGGGCTCACCCGGAGCAAAAATCGAACCCCTTTTTAAGATTAGGAAAAATGGGGCTTAGCCGGGAGAAAAATAAAACCCTTTTTAAGATCTAGGAAAAATAAGGGCTCAGCCCGGAGCAAAAAATCAAACCCTTTTAAGATTGGTGAAAAGTGGGCTCAGCCCGAAGAAAAAAATCAAACCCTTTTAAGATATAAGAAAAAGCGGGCTCGCACGAGCAAAAATTTCAAAACCTTAAGATTAGGAAAAATGGGGCAGCCCGGACGAAAAATCAAACCCTTTTTAGCTTAGGAAAATATGGGGCTCAGCCCGGAGCAAAATCAAACCGTTTTTAAGAATAAGAAAAAGGGCTCAGCCCGGAAAAAAAATCAAACCGTTTTTAAGATTAAGAAAAATGGGGCCTCAGCCCGAGCAAAAATCAAACCCTTTTTAAGATTAAGGAAAAATGGGCTCAAGCCGGAGCAAAAATCAACCCTTTTAAGATTAAAGAAAAATGGGCTCACCCGGAGCAAAAATCAAACCCTTTTAAGCTTTAGTAAAAAATGGGGCTCACGGAGCAAAAATGAAACCGTTTTTAAGATTAAGAAAATTGGGCTCAGCCCGGAGCAAAATCGAACCCTTTTAAGATTAGGAAAAAATGGGCTCAGCCCGGAGCAAAAATTAAACCCTTTAAGATTAAGGAAAAAATGGCTCAGCCCGGAGAAAAATAAACCCCTTTTTAAGATAAAGGAAATGGGCTCAGCCCGGAGAAAATAAAACCCTTTTTAAATTAGGGAAAAAATTGGGCTCAGCCCGAGATAAAAATCAAAAAACTTTTTAAGATTAAGAAAAATATGGCTCAGCCCAGAAGAGAAAATCAAACCTTTTTAAGATTAAGAAAAATGGGCTCAGCCCGGAGCAAAAATCAAAACCCTTTAGAATTAAGGAAAAGGGCGTCAGCCCGAAGCAAAAAATTCAAAACCCTTTTAGATTGAGGAAAAATGGGCTCAGCGGAAGGCAAAACATCAAACCCTTTTTAAATTAAGGAAAAATGGCTCAGGCCGGAGCAAAAAATCAAACCCTTTTAAGCTTAAGAAAATGGGCTCAGCCCGAGCAGAAATCAAACCGTTTTTAAGATAAAGGAAATGGGCTTCAGCCCGGAGCAAAAATCATCAAAACCCGTTTTAAGATTAAGAAAAATGGGGCTCAGCCAGGAGCAAAAATCAAAACCCTTTTTAAGGAAAATGTTGCTCAGCCCGGAGAAAAAATTAAACCGTTTTTTAAGATTAAGGAAAAAATGGGGCTCAGCCCGCGAGCAAAAATCGAACCCTTTTAAGATTTAGGAAAAATGGGTCTGCCCGGAGCAAAATCAAACCTTTTTAAGATTAAGTAAAAATAGGCTAAGCCCGGAGGAAAAATAAAACCATTTTTTAAGATAAATTAAAAATGGGGCTCAGCCCGATGGAAAAATAAAACCCTTTTAAGATTAAGAAAAATGGGCTCAGCCGAGGAAAAATTAAACCGTTTTTAAGTTAAGGAAAAATGGGCTCATCCCGGAGCAAAAATCGAACCCTTTTTTAAGATTTAGAAAAAATGCGGCTCAGCCCGGAGAAAAAATAAAACCCTTTTTCAAGATTTAGGAAAAATGTTCTACTTTGTAAAAAATCAAACCCTTCTTAAAATTAAGGAAAAATAGGCTCAAGCCGGAGAAAAATAAAAAACCCTTTTAGATAAATTAAAAAAGGGGCTCAGCCCGGAGAAAATCAAAACCGTTTTAAGATAAGCGAAAAAGCGCCAGCCCGGACAAAAAATCAAAACCCTTTTTAAGATTAACGAAAAAAAATGGGGCTCAGCCCGAGGAAAAATCAACCCTTTTAAGATTAAGAAAAATGGGCTCAGCACGGAGCAAACAAACACCGTTTAAATTAAAAGAAAAATGGCACATCAGCCCGGAGCAAAAATCGAACCTTTTTTAGATTAAGGAAAAAAAGGGGCTCAGCCGAGCAAAAAATCAAACCCTTTTTAAGATAAGGAAAAATGGGCTCATCCGGAGAAAAAATAAACCCTTTTTTTTAAATAAAAAAAAATGGCTCAGCCCGGAGAAAATCAAACCCTTTTTAATTTAGGAAAAATGGGCTCAGCCCGGAGCAAAAATCAAACCCTTTTTAGGATTAAGGAAAAATGGGGCTCAGCCTGAAGACAAAATCAAACCCTTTTTTAAAATTAAGGAAAATGGGGCTCAGCCTCAGCAAAAATCAAACCTTTTTAAGATTTAGGAAAAATGGGCTCAGCCCAGGAAAAATCAAACGTTTTTAAGATTAGGAAAAATGGGGCTTCAGCCCGGAGCAAAATATTAAAACCTTTCGATCACAAAGAAAAAATTTGGCTCAGCCCATAATAAAAATCAAAACATTTTTAAGATTAAGAAAAATGGGGCTCAAGCCGGAGCAAAAATCGAACCCTTTATTAAGATTTAGAAAATGGGGCTCAACCCGGAGCAAAAAATCAAACCCTTTAATTAAGAAAATGGCTGGCTCAGCCCGGAGGAAATAAAACCCTTTTAAATAAATAAAAATGGGCTCAGCCCGAGCCTAAAACAAACCCTTTTGATATTTTGTCCTCAATTAGGGCTCAGCCCCGAGCAAAAATCAAACCCTTTTTAAAGATTAAGAAAATGGGGCTCAGCCCAGAGCAAAAATCAAACCCTTTTTAAGATTAAGAAAAATGGGCTCAGCCCGGACAACCTCGCCTCGCATCCAGAAGCCCAGCAAAATCAAACCCTTAAAGATTATGAAAAAGGGGCTCAGCCCGGAGCAAAAAACAAACCTGTTTAAGATAAGAAAAATGGGCTCAAGCCCGAGCAAAGAAATCAAACCCTTTTAAAGCTTAAAAATGTGGCTCAGCCTGGAGCAAAAAATC
The DNA here is from genome assembly GCA_015478945.1 of Trachelipus rathkii. Lineage (NCBI taxonomy): Eukaryota > Metazoa > Arthropoda > Malacostraca > Isopoda > Trachelipodidae > Trachelipus > Trachelipus rathkii. The sequence goes on along the minus strand of JABUQX010108923.1, from coordinate 9,449 downwards.
AAACCGTTTTTTTAAGATTAAAGAAAAAATGGCTCAGCCCGGAGAAAAATCAACCGTTTTAAGAATAAGAAAAATGGGGCTCAGCCCGAGAAAAATCAAACCGTTTTTAGGATAAAGGAAAAAAAGGCGCTCAGCCCGGAGCAAAAATCAAACCCCTTTTAAGATTAGGAAAAAGTGGCTCACCGGAGCAAAAATCATAACCCTTTAAATTATAAGGAAAAATGGGCTCAGCCCGGAAGAAAAATCAAACCCTTTTTTAAGATAAAGGAAAAATATGGCTCAGCCCGGAGGAAAAATCAAACCGGTTTTTAAGATTAAGGTAAAAAATGGGGCTCAGCCTGCAGCAAAATCAAACCGTTTATAAGATTAGGAAAAATGGGGCTTAGCCAGCAAAATCAAACCGTTTTTAAGATTAAGGAAAATATGGGCTCAGCACGGAGAAAAATCAAACCGTTTTTTTTTTTATTTTTTTTTTTTTTTTTTTTTTTTTTTTTTTTTTTTTTTTTTTTTTTTTTTTTTTTTTTTTTTTTTTTTTTTTTTTTTTAAGATTAAGAAAAATGGGGCACAGCCCGGAGCAAAAATCGAACCCTTTTAAGATTTAAGAAAAATTGGGCTCGCCCGTAGGAAAAATAAAACCCTTTTTAAGATTAGTCAAAATGTGCTCTGCCCGGAGCCAAAAAAATCAAACCCCTTTTTAAGATTAAGGAAAAATAGGGGCTCAGCCCGGAGAAAATAAAACCCCTTTTTAAGATAAATTAAAAATGGGGCTCACCGGAGGAAAAATCGAACCTTTTCAAGAGTAAGGAAAAAAATGGGGCTCAGCCCGGAGCAAAAAATCAAACGTTTAAGTTAAGGAAAATGGCTCGCCCGAAGCCAAAATCAAACCGTTTTAAGGATTTAAGGAAAAATAGGGCTCAGCCCGAGGAAAAATCAAACGTTTTTAAAAGATTAAGGAAAAAATGGGCTCAGCCCTGAGCAAAAATCGAACCCTTTTTAAGATTTAAGGAAAAATGGGTCAGCCCGGAACAAAAATCAAACCTTTTTAAGATTAAGGAAAAATGGGCTCAGCCCGGAGCAAATAAAACCCTTTTTAAGATAAAGGAAAAAAGGGGCTCAGCCCGGAGAAAAAGTAAACCGTTTTTAAGATTTTAGGAAAAATGGGCTCATCCCCGGAGCAAAAATCAAACCCTTTTTTAGGATTAAAGAAAAAATGGCTCAGCCAGAGCAAAAATCAAACCCTTTTAAGATAAGAAAAATGGGGCTCAGCCTCAGAAAATCAAACCCTTTTAAGATTTAGAAAAAAAAATGGGGGCTCACCCGGAGCAAAAATCAAACCCTTTTTAGATTAAGAAAAAATGGGGCTCAGAGCCCGGAGAAAAATTCAAACCCTTTTTAAGCTTTAGGAAAAATTGGGCTCAGCCCGAGCAAAAATCAAACCGTTTTGAAGATTAAGGAAAAATGGGGTCACCAGCCCGGAGCAAAAATCAAAACGTTTTAAAGATTAAGGAAAAATGGGCTCAGCCCGAGGAAAATTCAAACCGTTTTAAGATTAAGGGAAAAATGGGGCTCAGCCCGGAGCAAAAATCGAACCTTTTAAGATTTTAGAAAAATGGGGCTAGCCCCGAGCAAAAATCAAACCTTTAAGCATTAAAGAAAAAAAATGGCTCAGCCCGGAGCAAAATCGAACCCTTTTTAAGATTAGAAAAATGGGGCTCAGCCCGGGCAGCAAAAATCCAACCCTTTTAAGATTAAGGAAAAATGGGCTCAGCCCGGAGGAAAAAAAAAACTCTTTTATATAATATTTAAAAATCGGGCTCAGCCGAAAAGAAAAAAAAAACCCTTTGAAAAAAAAAAAAGGGCTCAGCCCGGAGCAAAATCAAACCCTTTTTAAGATTAGGGAAAAAATGGGGCCTCAGCCCAGAGCCAAAATCAAACCCTTTTTAAAGATTAAGGAAAAAATGGGGCTCAGCCGGAGAAAAATCAAACCCTATATAAGATTTAGGAAAAATAGGTCTGCCCGGAGCAAAAAAACAAACCCTTTTTAAGATTAAGGGGAAATGGGGCTCACCCGGAGCAAAAATCAAACCCTTTTACAGCTTTATTAATTAAAAAAAAAGGCTCAGCCTGAGCAAAAATCAAACCGTTTTTAGAATTAAGAAAAAATGGCGCTCAGCCCGGAGCAAAAAATCAAACCGTTGTAAGAATAAGGAAAAATGGCCAGCCCGGAGAAAAATCAAACCGTTTTTAGGATTAAGTAAAAAATGGGGCTCTGCCCGGAGCAAAAAATCAAACCCTTTTAAGATTTAGAAAAATGGCTCAGCCCCGGAGCAGAAAATCAAAACCCTTTTAGGATTAAGAGAAAATTGGCCTCAGCCGAGGAAAATTAAAACCCTTTAAGATAAATTTAAAAAATGGGCCAGCCCGGAGGAAAAATCAAAACCGTTTTTTAAAGATTAGAAAAAAATGGGGCTCAGCCCGTAGCAAAAATCAAACCGTTTTTAAGATGTTAGGAAAAATGGGCTCAGCCCATAGCAAAAAATCAAAACCGTTTTTAACGAATTAAGGAAAAACATGGAGGCCTCCAGCCGAGAAAAATTCAAAACCGTTTTAAGATTAAGGAAAAAATAAAGCTCAGCCCGGAGCAAAAATCTAACCCTTTTTAAGATTTAGAAAAATATGGCTCAGCCCGGAGCAAAAATCCAAACCCTTTTTAAGATTAGAAAAAAATGGGGCCAGCCCGAAGGAAAAATAAAACCCTTTTAAAATTAAAAGGAAAATTGTGTCCGGGAGAAAAATAAAACCCTTTTAAGATTTAGAAAAAATGGGCCCGGAAGCTAAAATCAAACCCTTTAAGATTAAGGAAAAATGGGCCTCAGCCCAGAAAAAAAAATCAAACCCTTTTTAACATTAAGGAAAAATGGGGCTCAGCACGGAGCAAAAAATCAAACCCTTTTTTTAAGATTTAGGAAAATGGGGCTCAGGCCCGGGAGCAAAAATCAAATCCCTTTAAGATTAAGGAAAAAAAATGGCGCTCAGCCCGAGCAAAAATCAAACCCTTTTAACCTTTAGTAAAAATGGCTCAGCCCGTAAGCAAAAAATCAAAACCGTTTTTAAGATTAAGGAAAAAATGGGCTCAGCCCGAGCAAAAATCAAACCGTTTTAAGATAAAGGAAAAAAATGGGCTCAGCCCGGAGGAAAATCAAACCGTTTTAAAGATTAGGGAAAAATATGGGCTCAGCCCGAGCAAAAATCGAACCCTTTTAAGATTTAGGAAAAATGGGGCTCAGCCAGCAAAATCAAACCCTTTTTAAGATTAAGGAAAAATGGGCTCAGCCGGAGGAAAAATAAAACCCTTTTTAAATAAATTAAAATGGGGCTCAGCCCGGAGAAAAAATCAAAACCGTTTTTAAGATAAAGAAAAATGGGGCTAAGCCGGAGGAAAATTCAAACCGTTTTTAAGATTAAGGAAAAAATGGGCTCAGCTCGGAGCAAAAATCAAAACCTTTTTAAGATAAGGAAAAGAAATGGGATCACCGGCAGGAAATCAACCGTTTTAAGATAAGGAAAAAATGGCTCAGCCGAGCCAAAAACCGAAACCATTTTTAAATTAGGAAAAAATGGGGCTCAGCCCGGAGGAAAAAATAAAACCCTTTTAAAATTAAAGGAAAAATGGGGCTCAGCCCGAGAAAAAATAAAACCCTTTTAAAATTAGGAAAAATTGGGGCTCAGCCCGGAAGGAAAAATCAAACCCTTTTAAGATTAAGGAAAATGGGGCTCAGCCAGAGCAAAAAAATCAAACCTTTTTAAAATTAAGAAAAAATAGGGCCTCAGCACGGAGCAAAAAATCAAACCCTTTTTAAAGATTAAGAAAAATGGGGCTCATCCCGGGGGAAAAATAAAACCTTTTTTAAATTAAGGAAAAAAAAGGGCTCAGCCCGGAGCAAAAATCAAAACCCTTTAGATTTAAGAAAAATGGCTCAGCCCGGAGCAAGAAATTAAACCCTTTTAAGATTAAGGAAAAATGTGGCTCAGCCCGAAGAAAAATAAAACCCTTTTAAGATTAAGGAAAATGGGCTAGAGCGGCAGGAAAATAAAACCCCCCTTTTAAGATTAAGGAATAATCGCGCTCCAGCCCGAAGCAAAAATCAAACCCTTTTTAGATTAAGAAAAAATGGGGCCAGCCCGGAGGAAAAAACAAACCCTTTTTTAGGATTAGGAAAATGGGCTCAGCCGCGTGCAAAAAAATCAAAACCCTTTAGATTTAATTTAGGAAAAATAGGGCTCAGCCCCCCCCCCCCCCCAGAGCAAAAAATTTCAAACCACTTTTTAAGATTTAGAAAAAGGGCTCAGCCGGAGCAAAAAAAAAAAAACCTTTTTTAAATTAGGCAAATATGGGCTCAGCCGGAGCAAATCAACCCTTTTGAGATTAAGGGAAAATGGGGCCTCACT